>SNQJ01S0056332.1:52722-65702 GCA_010110895.2 Picea sitchensis | reverse complement strand
CACCATGCAAGGTCTTGAGGAAATTTGGGACAAATTCTTATGAGATTGAATTACCCGATGAGATCGGAATATCTCTGATATTCAATGTCTCAGATTTGTACCCATATAGAGCTAAGGAAGCAGAGACTGGAACTGAATAGCCAGTGATCCAGTGGACGAAATAGATGCCAGTTGCAGAGAAGCCACAGATGGAGTGCATACTGGACAAGAGAGTGAGTAAGAGGACTAGGAGAAAGCAATACTTTGAGTATCTGGTCAAATGGAAGAACCATCCAGTTGCAGATGCCAATTGGGAGACTGAAGCAGAGATAAAGAAGCATGGAAAGACCATGCAGAAGCTCATGGATAGGAGCCCATGAAAATTTTCAAGCGATGGAGTATGATACACGAGCATATCCCACATCAAATGAGCCAGCGCGGAAGTGGAAGGACAGCTGGACAAGCGCCAGCACAAGTTTTGAAAACACCTTGAAACTATTGCGTGAACATTAATGTGATAATTTAATGAAGCACACTTTGTATATTGTAATCGGGCCTTGAGCCTTTAGCTCTCGTCCTTAGTAGATAGACGACATTTAAAATAGTTAATGGAGGTAGATAGAAATTTAATTATAGATTTGATAGCTTTAAAGAGAAAGAGGGAAACGAGATACATACACCCTCATTATGCATTTGTATCATTAATTAGAAGCGTTTGAGCAAGAGCAAGCAGAGAGTTGTGTAAAGAACACCCATGTATTGATATTTGAATTAATAGAAGAAGCTTTGATTCAAATTCATGGTTAGGTGTCTGTTCTTTGTGTATTGATGTTATGCTCATTCGATGTTTGCTTCCTCTTATACATTTTCTTTTATATGCTGTGTATGTGATTTCATGTCTGAATTGAAGTCCGAAAGAGTGAAGGAATGAGTTTCAATTGTTTCTCTATTTGAGCCGGAGAATTCCTGCAAGGAGTGCAGTTGAAGTGTCCATAAGGAGTGCGTTGATAGAGGGTTCAGATAGAGACAACTTTTGTTCTCATTCATCCCATAAGTGCAGTCGGCACAGGAGCCATGCAAGGATTGCATAGTCCAAGTAAATATTTAGGGTTGCGAACCTGAGAAAAACATTGAGGGACTACTACTGCAGAGGCGCGCAGAGTCGAGGGACTTCAACACTTGGACGTTGTCGAAGGTTTTTCGCAAGGAGTGCGTGCAAGAAGTTTTCCTGAAGGACTTGAAGTTGTGGGAAAATCTCAAGAGAGGTAGGTTTTCGGATTTGTTGAAGGATGGCGGAGGGGAGCTGCTATTGAAAGTTCTTAAGAGGCGTCGCAGGTTAGTGAGCAAGTGGACGAGTTCTATGGAAGAACACTTCGTCATTTCATGGATTTCATAAGGAAGAATGGATGATCGACATTTTCCAAGGAGAATTCGCGATACTCCGAGGGCCATTAGATCTTGGAGAGGTGCAGGGGAGATACGGAGACGTATTCCCAAAGGGTTTAAAGCTCGGGAGGGGCAGAGCGTTGATCCAAGCCAGCCAGGGGCGTTGGATTAATCGCTAAATCGCCTATTGGGATTTTGTGAGAAAAGAGTCAAAGATTTGGCAACGGGAATTGTGAAATCGCGATCTGCGATATCCCGACAGTCGAAGGACAGTGTGTGGTCGACAACTGATTCGGTGAGTGGAGGACAGGTGGAATGAGCCATCGAGGTTTTGCAGCGACAAGTCTCGAACATTCGACATCAGGATTCTCGATCCCGCGAACTCCGAAGTCTTGACGAGGTGACGGGACCGTTGAAAAGTCAAAGCCGCGAGCTCATCGGAGTTTCGAAATATTGGGATTCGGGAGTCAGAGAACCAAGTTGTTCTACACCGTGAGTGTTGAGATCCCGATAGAGAGAGTCCTGACAAGGTAAGGGAAGGAGTCAGCATTGACTTGCATCGGGTCTCGGGGATTCGAGAGTGCAGCGCTCGACCATTGGACTCGCGAAGTCGCGAGTTCCGATTTCCCAATAAGTAAAGGGAGGGGGAATCGCACGAAGAGATCTGTGGGTGTAGATTTCCCGACAGGGAATTAGAGGAACGTTAGAGTTCTTCGGGCTGAAAGAGAAAGAGAAGATCCTCTGAGTGGGTCTGCCTGTGGGTGCAGTTGCGTCACATTGAGGAGCTGCTAGATTGGTTTAGAGATTTCGACAAATACTTCTACTATGAGGATCTTGAGGAGGATAAGAAATTCGAATTTTGATTTGCAGCCTTCATTTTTTTCCAAGTTCCATCAGACCACTTCATGGAAACTCCTCCGATCATATCGAAATATTTTGTGTTAATTCCTTCGATAACTCCTCCTCGAAGGAGTTCTTGAAAACTTCTGCGATGAGACCTCTCGACTCATCAGAAACTTTAATCCCAACCTATCCAATGTGTTAAGAGGACTTAGCATCAACTCCTCTGATTTTCATCACAAGAGTTGACAACATCCTAACTGATAAAACTTCCACAATTTAGAAGATCTAAGCTCAAATCCCCCAATGCACTATCAGAACCCTTGGAGTTAACTCCTCTGATTTGTATCGGAGGAGTTGTCCCCAACTATTCTGATTAGAGCTATTTCAATCAACCATCCTTAATTTTTTATTTGAATCTTTGAAACTAACTTTTTTGATACCCATCATAAAACTTGTTATCAACTCCTTCGAATTCCATCGAAGGAGTTAAATTATTAACCTACAATTTTTCGTTATGAGCACATTTTTCACCCATTCTTCCTCAAATTTTCAGCAAGATACTCAAACATTCCTACCATCATTTTATCGTCCTCATATGACCAATCACTACCCAATGATGACCCTAATGAGTCTTATGGTAGTTCAAATGCTTAAGTTGCATTCAATTTCGTATTATGTGTGATTTTAATCTCCACACTGATCTCACATTTTCTTCCAGGTCCAAACATGTCGCCGCGAAAGAAGACAAAAAGTAAATCACTTGGGATCGAGGCCTATGGTAGTGGCTAGAAAACCGAAGGTGAGCCAAAATTAGTTTAAGTCACATTCGACATCAGGATTCGCGATCCCGCGAAGTCCGAAGTCCCGACGAGGTGACGAGACCATTGAAAAGCCAAAGCCGCGAGCTCATCGGAGTTTTGTCATATCGAGATTCGGGAGTCAGATAACCAAGTTGTTCGACACCACGAGTGCCGAGATCCCGATAGAGAGAGTCCTGACAAGGTAAGGGAAGGAGTCAGTGTTGACTTTCATTGGGTCTCGGGGATTCGAGAGTGTAGTGCTCGACCATTGGACTCGCGAAGTCGTGAGTTCTGATTTCCCGACAAGTAAAGAGAGGGGGAATTGCACAAAGAGATCTGTGGGTGCAGATTTCCCGACAGGGAAATAGAGGAACGTTAGAGTTCTTCGGGCTGAAAGAGAAAGAGAAGATCCTGTGAGCGGGCGTGCCTGCGGGTGCAACTGCGTCACATTGAGGAGCTGCTAGATTGGTTTAGAGATTTGGACAAATACTTCGACTATGAGGATCTTGAGGAGGATAAGAAAGTCAAACATGTCTTGACTAGACTTAAAGGGTATGCAACATTGTGGTGGGACTACCTACAAGTTAACAGGCGTTGCAAAGGAAAACAAATAATTAAAAGATGGGATATAATGGTTGCAAATATGAAAACCAAGTTTATACTGAGAGACTATCATATTAATTTGTTTCAAAGAATGCAAAATTTGAGACAAAAGGGGATGACAGTGAAAGAATACACCGAAGAATTTTATCGACTTAACATCAGAGATGGTCATTGTGAGAGTGATGATGAGAAGGTCTCGAGATACATGAATGGTCTGAGATATGACATCTTGGATGAGATAAACATGGTAACAATCAGGAATGTGGAAGATGCTTACCAGATTGCTTTGAAGGCTGCAAAGAAGTTGGACTAAAAGAAAAGTCAAAGAGGCAGAAGTAGAAGTCAGAGCAGAGGCAAAGAAATTGACCAAGACAGAGTGCAGAAGCCCAATAATGAGGATAATAAACCTCATACTCATCCTGAAAAAGGAGGAAGTTCACAAGGAAAATAATATGCCGATGGAAACACTTTTCCTTGAGCCAGAGGAAGAGTAAGAGGTAGAGGTGGTGAGATAAAATGTTTTTTCTGTGGAAAGATCAAGCATAAGTCTTATGAATGGCCTGAAAAAAAAAGAGATGGAGGAGGAGAAGCTCACATTTCAGAAGCGCAAAAGAGAAATGTTGAGACAGAAGATGCAGAAGGCAGAAGATCCTTAATGATGAGGAAAGTTCTCTTGAAGCCATAGAAAGAGATGGAGAATCCAGTCCAAGGAAACTGTTTTTTTAGAACTGCTTGCAAGACCAAGGATAGGGTATGCAAGGTAATAGTGGACAGTGGAAGTACAGACAATCTAGTATCCATAGAAATGGTGGAGAAGCTATAATTGGAGACAGTTGCACATCCAAGCCCATACAAGGTTTTGTGGTTGCAAAAGGGACATCAGGTAATAATCACTAAACAATGTTGAGTTGAATTTAAGATAAGGGGTTACAAATATGAAATCTTATGTGATGTTATTCCCATGGATGGCTGTGATCTTTTGTTGGGTAGACCATGGCAATATGACATAAATTTTGTTCACGATGGGAGAAGGAACACATACACCTTAGAGAATAATGGTAGGATGCATTTGTTGCTACCAATTGAAGACAAGAAGGTGAAATAAGAAACACGAAATACTATAATTCTCATGAGTGGGAAGGAGCTTCTTGACGAAGTCAAGAAATAAGAAGGTATGTCGTTTGTTGTAGTGAGAAAACCAAAATATCCATATTTATGGGTAATTGTGTTGCTTATCCCAGCACATTGGTTCTTAACTTAAAATATATCGTGGTTTGGGGTAATGAATTCTATCCTGGTCCACCACTCTTAGTGACAAACCAAGCGACATAAATAAGAGTGTTCACATCATAAGTCTCCAACTAAGTCAAAATAGGTCAATTATCACTTGTGAGGGATATTATTACCTCATACTATGTATACAAGATGAGTTATCCCCTAGGATTTATAGTCCATGTTAGATCACAAAGTGCTCTAAGTGTCAAATATCACAATAGGATCATCATTAGCATGTATAGTACTAGGGGGATCTCCCCATGGAGTAAAATATCATCATGCATCATCCCATCATCATCAATCAAAGAATGCATGACCATAATAAAAAAACCAAACCATAAAAATTAATCAAGGAGAGAAATGAGTCTTCTATACAAGGCACCATCCAATCAAGGTAAAGTAGCATCTCCATGAAGAATATGATGCACCATTTAAACAAATTCTACAAAATTTACAACATATGGAATGTTAGAATCATTGTGCCACCCTATAGATATATGAATGATATGATGAAAATAACATGTACAATCCTATTGTGCTAGGCACTACAACCCTCCATTTCCCATAATTCCATCATGATTTCCTTTCGAGAAAATGGAGCCCCTTCTTTTATATGTTTTGAAAGAGTATTTCATCAACTTATTTCTTTACCTCGATCCCATTTGGGAAGTCTTACTTACCTTAGGTAAACACTGGAAAAAGGAAAAACTTGAAAAATCAATTTTTAAGCAAGTATGGGAAATTGACAAAGTTATCCTTAACTCCTTCGATGTACATCTGAGGAGTTCCCTCTAACTCCTCCAATGTACATAGGAGGATTTCCCCTCACTTTCTATGATAAACCTATCTATCGCACAAGTTTCCCTCGACTTATTTGATGTAATTGAAGGAGTTGACTCCAACTCCGACGATGGCCATCGAAGCATTTTACTCCATGTTTGTCGATGATATTGGAGGCCTTGGGGTTATGTCCCCTGATGCATATCGAATTACTTCCAACATATTATTCCAATATACATAGGAACACTTACTCCCAATTTCTCTAATCATAAATAACAAGCCAACAACCACATTTATTGCCATTTTTTTCGACTCTTATATATTCGGTTAACTCCTCTTTCTCACCATTCCACATAGAATTAGAGGATCTCTCCAAATGAAGAATGTGTCAATCCATTACGTTCACACTCACAACCTATCGGGGTTTTACACATGACAGTATGTCTTCTAGGTATGTTTCGACACTTTACTCCCTTTCTAGTCTTAGGTTTTCTCTTCTTTATTTTTTGTTTTGACAACAACCTTTCGTTGATTTTTCCTACCTTCAAAATGCTTACATTATCCAACTAATTTTGAGACCCCATACCTTCATACTGTTTAGTTTTATTACTGCCCCTTTAAGTAAAACCAATTCCATGTTTCTATTGTTAACCCTGACTTCCTTCACATTTTTTAGGCTTTCACGGCTCCTTCAAGCCTAGCCATCACCGCAATCATTTGAATATCCCAATGGATCAACCATAATGGCCCCTAGAAGCCTGTTCAAACCCTTGTCCAAGCTTCCCTTCCAATAAAATAACGCATGTCGAGACCACCCTCTTCTATCCAACCATCGAATTTTGAACTGTGGCCTTCATTTTTTCCCAAGTTCCATCAGACCACTTCATGGAAACTCCTCCGATCATATCGAAAGATTTTGTGTTAATTCCTTCGATAACTCCTCCTCGAAGGAGTTCTTGAAAACTTCTACGATGAGACCTCTCGACTCATCAGAAACTTTAATCCCAACCTCTCCAACGTGTTAATAGGACTTAGCATCAACTCCTCTGATTTGCATCACAAGAGTTGACAACATCCTAACTGATAAAACTTCCACAATTTAGAAGATCTAAGCTCAAATACCCCAATGCACTATCAGAACCCTTGGAGTTAACTCCTCTGATTTGTATCGAAGGAGTTGTCCCAAACTATTCTGATTAGAGCTATTTCAATCAACCCTCCTCAATTTTTTATTGGAATCTTTGAAACTAACTTGTTTGATACCCATCATACAACTTGTTATCAACTCCTTCGAATTCCATYGAAGGAGTTAAATTATAAACCTACAATTTTTCGTTATGAGCACATTTTTCACCCATTCTTCCTCAAATTTTCAGCAAGATAGTCAAACATTCCTACCATCATTTTATCGTCCTCATATGACCAATCACTACACAATGACAACCCTAATGAGTCTTATGGTAGTTCAAATGCTTAAGTTGCATTCAATTTCGTATTATGTGTGATTTTAATCTCCACACTGATCTCACCTTTTCTTCCAGGTCCAAACATGTCGTCGCGAAAGAAGACAAAAAGTAAATCACTTGGGATCGAGGCCTATGGTAGTGGCTAGAAAACGGAAGGTGAGCCAAAAGTAGTTTGAGTCACATACGATGACACATCAGGACTCCTAGAAAAGGATGGAGAGACGCTAAAATGGGGAGAAGTATACCAAATTTTCAATAATTCTAACTTCTCCACTAAATATGAAGAACCATATGAGCTTAAAGTGTTCAAAACCATTAGGAAGTCGTGCATTTTTCAGAGTAGAATCCCACCCAACTATGTTCCCATGTGAATACACCATCACATGGATCCTAGTGAGTTTGAATAAACTCCCAAGGACCTATTTCCCAAATGGTACAGGGATGACACTCATTTCAAATAAATGCCCAAAGGAGGATACCCCACAAGTTCCCTAAGAAGGCCTTATTAGTATCTGGTAGCCATGTTGTCTCGACTATACATGGAACCTGGCATATCTCAGTTCTCTCTATCCTATATGCCCATGATATACTACTACATGGATGAGGGGATATAATTCAATCGGGATGATATATTTTCTGAAAATATAACAATGGGAATCTCTATGGTAAAAGGAGCTTCGCCTGTGAAATCTCCAAGATTTCACATGTCCTCATATCTCGTGAAAATTATGTACATAGACCATAAATACCCTAGGATGGGGTGGAATTGGTATCCTTATGACTCGACCATCGATGTGTAATATAAAGTTATTTAGGACCACAATTACCTAACAAAATACCAAAATATTTGTGAGCATTTTTTGGCCCCCTTGTACGAATTCATATTCTGCACCACTCCTCCTTACATGTCTACAAGGCTATAGAATTTATAAGGATAATTGGAGACTAGTATCTCATGGAGCACGACAAATACATAAGTGTGTATGGTGTGATGTAGCCTCCTCATTTTCTCCCTTAGTTTGTACTAGACAAGTTAGTGCTCTAGGAGGTTCCATACCAAACCATTATACACGGTGTTGGGGGGATGTTATACCGATTGAAAAAATAAATATGGCCACCACTTCCACTATATGTCAGGAATTACTTCTTAGAAAACACCAAGCAAGCCCAAGCATAGGTAAACACTTTGTTATATGTCAGGACTTATCACTTTGGAGAAGAACGGTACATAAGACATGATCTAAAGAATAATTTGAGAGACCACCTCAATAAAATTGGTCTACCCTGGGAATACACAATGGAAATCTCAAAAGAGGAAGGAGTTCATCAGAATGCCTAGACCTATGACAAATTGATCTTCAAAAGTAACGACTATCCTAGAGGGAGAATTGGGATGAAGAGAAGGATAAAGAAGAAGACAAAAATAAATTAGAGGAAGAGGAAGTTGAAAAATTACCCCACACTTCCACATCAATGCACTCAGAGTCATAAAAGGAGGTAGAAGAAGCACCAACTCACAAGAAGAGAAGGGATAAAGAGAAATTCCTCAAAAAGAAGAATGATGCAGCAAATAAGATGGAGAATATCGAGGAAGATAAGGCCAAAGTGAAAGTAGAGGCAAAAGGAAAAGATGCAGCAAAATGGGAATTCAAACAATATGAAGAATCATTCAGAGGAGGAGTAGAGAGGGAAGAAATGGAACAAGCAGAAAAGGAAGCCAAAGATGTAGTCGACAAATAAAATGAGGTAGAAAGACAATAAAAGGATGAAGAATATAGGGGGGTTGACACCCACCCAATGGAAACAGATATCCCAGAGGTTTCAACCACATGAAAAGGAAGAAATATATCAGGAAATTATTTAGGACTAGGGTTCTAGAAATCATTCCAAATGACTGAATTAATCAACTTGAGGAGCTTCACATATCACATCAAGACTAGAAGAATTGTGCAGGAATAGGTAAAGAATGTGTCAGCAACTAAAGGGATTGTTATCACAGTTGTTACACATGTTCATGTAACTAGAGATGTAAGGGATAAAATGATAGAAACAAAAAGACTTAGCATGGAATTCATGAATGCTAATGAGGAAAAAAATTTAAGACCATGCCATTAGAATGAGGATAAAGAAGCAAGGATCAAAGAGATGGAGAGAAGACTCAAGAAAGTAAGAATTGATGAAAACAACCTGCGAAGTTTCAAAGTCAGTGTTGAAACATTAAGGAGAGAATTGGAAGAGGCTATCATAGAAATGTATGCTCACCTGCACCTCTTCCATCAAGAATACTCTACGATCATAGAACAAAATAATATGATACAAAAAAAATTGACGCAGTACAACATGATCTGCAAGGCATCACTGGCATTGATAGATGGATTGCAGAAAATCCTAATGCACCACCCGAACTATGCCGACCATCAAGAGCAGACAAAAAACTAGACCTGTATGCAGTTGACCATTTTCAACAGGTAGGAAGATAAATCTGTTACCAAATCAATGGAAATATGATCAATCATACACAAATCTACACTTGAATTGATCAAGAGAAGCCAACTACTAGCAAGGGTAGACATGCTCTAGAAAAATCTAGTGATAGAAGAGATAGTAGAAAAGGTTCATGATAGCACAAATCAAAGAAAATAAGTAGTTGAAGCCACCACCATAATCTCCACCAATATTATATATCTACACCTACTACAACCAATAAAATTGCACACCATGATAAAAGCATTCATGGAAACACTGGTAAAGGACATGAGAAGCCTGGAATATAACATGGCCATGAACAACGCAACCTTAGAACAACTAGCTTACATAAGGATCATATCCATGTATGACCAAGTAGAAATATGGAAAACGTACATTAGGGATAAAAATCCTTGAATGAAGAAAAATATAATGGCTATAGGATGTCAATAATTGTTTCTTATTTTGTCTCTTTCCCAGCCAATCTCAATTTTGTCCTTATTGTACACTTGTCACTAGGAAGTAGGAAGATGAACCATTTTTTTAACCACTTCTTCAAGAGGAAGACAAAGAGTCATCTAGTGACTACTAGGAATTGTATAAGAGAGGGTAGAGGCTCATTTTGAAGGGGATTTTTGGATCTTCAAATATTGTCTACTTCTGAACTATTTTGCAAATACAGTGTCAACTAAAATTGGAGGGTTTTCCTTAAATGTTTTATGTATTACTGTTGAAACTTCTAATATGGAGAAGCCCTCATGGCCAATTTTATGAAGAAGGAATATTTGTGTGTGAAGCTATATTTGTTGTGAATTATTTCAAACATAGATGAATGTTGTTCACATGGACTATAAGAATGTTTTCTTGCTTATGGATTAAGTCTTATGCACTCTAGGTTCTTATGTAGTTTTAAGTGTTTCTTGAAATATTCTTAAGCCTTGAGATCATTGGGTTTTTAATGCATGCATTGATATAACTTAGACTATTATGATTATATATGTTTGTATGCACTTGTTTCTGGTTCTGATCTTATGTTTCAACTATCTTTTGGGGATTTTATGAAGAATTTGGTTTCATTTACAACTCGTTGGTTACTTTAGCATGCTTCTAGCTAAGATAGATTAGAGTATATTAGAAATATATATATATATATATATATATTAAGTAAAAATGGGATAGTACCTACTATATTAAGTTGACAGAGAAACATAGACAAAAATATATAGAGATATTGTCATCCTGAGCCACCAAAAATGTTGTCGTTTTATCGGAAACCAACATAGTTTGGGGTGAAATATGTCTAGGAAGATAGGCTAATTTTTTTTTTCCCTCTGTCATGCCTGAAGGAAACCAAGACAGATGGCCATAGTTCAAGTTAACATTGATAAACAACATGATGAAAAGGCAAACTAGCATAGGAAAACTCAGATACCCGATGACCTATTGCAATTTCCTTTCTGACACGTGGATCTGGCCAGGATGGCAAATGGCTATGCACACATTGGACATTTCCTCTTTGTTGGAGCATTGGAGTATGCATCAAGGAGCAGGTCCAAACGTTGTCCCATGAGGATGGCTCTGTGCTCCTGGTCTGCCATGTGGACTCGGAGTTCGAACACGAGAGCCAGATGCTCTGCACGGAGGAGTGGACCATGCAAATCATTGTTTATCTCCTCGCCAAAGGTTTCATTCCCCACTTCCACGTTAATCCTTGCTCTGGCCTTGTCCACGTTCATACCTGATCTGGCCTCATCCACATTCATCTCTGCATAGGCACTGTTCCAAGCCTCATCATCGCTCATTACCTTCTCGACATGGCGGGTGGGGTTGTAGTCAGCTGGCCATGGTATTTCTTTTACATAACAAATTGGGAATTATTCTACAGGCTCTCCCTTTAGATCGCTTCCAGCCTATGTTTTAGGCTCAGTGGCTTGAGGTTCCAGGGTTGTCGCGAAATCCTCTAGGCACTGTGTTTCTTTCACATAACAGGTTAGGAACTCGTCCGCATATCCTCCCTTCAGACAGCTTCCAGGCTCAATTGCAAGGGTGTGCGTGCTATGCTCTATCATAGGCTCAACTACAGTGGCATGGAGTGCCAAGCGGTCGGCTCTTGCTCTCTGTCGGAGGATGGAAGTCTCCATTGACAGAGCGTGCTCAAGGTTCTATATTCTTTGTCATTTCTCTTTATGGGTGTACCAGGATGAGCCTCGACAAGGCCTGCCTCACTTCCTTTTCATTGTGGATGAGGGGTGAATGGAGATACAGAAAAAACTGCACCAGAGCTTCCAACCGGCAGGGAGGTCCAAAACAAAAATGAACCAGCTCTCTCCAGGTGCCCCAACTTTAAATTTTTCGAATGACAGCATCGCGTGGCTCCCTATTATCTCTGTCATATTGAATGTTGACTGTTCTAGTGCATTCGCACGAGGGAGAATTCCCGCCTCCATATAGCGACTGTAATGGCCTACTACCATCGTAAATGTTGAAGGGATGGGGAGCAGCCTACAACATTTAAGTTGTGGGTTGATGTTGAGCCATGTGGCAAGGCGTCGCCGCGTGTCACCCCATCCGGGGCTATATTAGAAATATATTAGTTTGTTTTTCAATACACAATATTCATCTCCATATTTTCATTACACATACATCCATCATCCATATTCAGTAGTAATCCAAATTGTAACTAGCCAAAAACGCCATAAAGAGTAACGATGGAAGTGGGGCCAAATTCTAGATGGGACTCCTAATCCAAACGGTGCATAGTCTAGTTGGGACCATGTACCAGGGAGTACCCCTTTTTAGTTGTCAGGAGAATTCATACCTGCCAATATAATTGGCGCTAGAAGAAGGGCCATATTTTATGTCTTATATAAACAATTAACACAACCGAAATCAGTCTTCAGGAAATAACCCCACTCCTTATTTGTTTCCTCGAGTCAAATATGAAAAAGAAGTTACCTATGAAGACTCAAAGACCAATTTCAGAAGTGCCTATGGAAGTCTAGAAAAACATACAGAGACTTGGTTTTGAATACCACGAGAAGAGTTCTTTGAAACCTTTAGGATTACATGTCCTTACGCAAATATTCTTAGCATGATACCAAAAACCTTTGAGGTTTCCAGGAGGAAAGAAACCCGTGTGGAAAGAACTAATACACATCCTGATATATTGAGTTGACTCTGTAGACTATCTTATTGAAACTACTTTGCAAGAATTCTTAGGACCTGTGAGTCGAGTTGCATCTTTCCTTGTCGAGCCTGAGGACAATATCGAAGGTAAACACCGAAAATTGTTTTAGAACAAATAATGGGAGAAATTGAAATGATAGAGAAGTTATCCCACGTTAAAGGGATTAAGTTGCTCTTAATTCAGTTGGAATGTTAC
>SNQJ01S0056332.1:25898-37626 GCA_010110895.2 Picea sitchensis | reverse complement strand
ATGTTCTTGATTTCATGTTGAGTGTATGAAGTCTGTGAGAGGAGAAGTACAAGTTTCAATTGTCTCTCTTCCTGAGAAGTCCTGCAAGGAGTGTAGTGAGAGTCTGCAAAGAGTGCATTGACGAATTCTCAGTTTATCTCAAAAAATATCAGGAGAGTTACCTTTGTTCTTATACCAGCAGAATTGCAGGTATAGCACCGGGCCATGCAAGGTGTGCATAGGTTGGAGAAAGTCTTATATTTTACCAACCAAGGAGGGAGGTCAAATAACTATTGTTCCAGGGAAGTGCACAGAGTTGGAGGTGGTGAATAACTAGAGGTTATTGTGAATGTGGAAAGGAGTGCGCGCAAGAGTCATTTTTAAGCTTTGAATCCATAGAAAAGGTCAAGCCTTGGAAGGATAGGGGATGGAGAGAATTCAAAGGAAGGACAAGGTCTGAAATTACCACGCACAAGTTAAGTCAGAAGTAGAATAAGGTGCCAAGGTAATTGGGGAAGATTATTTGAGAATACTAGACGAACGATAAAAAATATCAGAGTGGGGGATTTTCGATGTTTCGTGGGTCGTTGGATCTTACAGACCAGCCAGAATATTAAGGCTAAGTTTCTTTCAACACTCTTAAGACCAGGAGGTGTAGCGGTTGTTGGATCGGATCAACAAGAACCGTTGATCTCATGCTTGAATTTCGTCATTTCAGAGTTTGGGGTGTGGAAGGAGTTGTGACTTGAAGTCGAGAGTTGTGAACTCCGGTTTCGCAAAGTCCTAATAGAATCAAGGTTATCAAGTCATAGGGAGGTCCAAAACCGTTGATTCGTGGCGAGGCGTTATCACAATTTTCAGCAACCGACGAAAGGAATTACTATGCTTTAATCTGCCAATATGAGAAATTTCATGGTGTCGAAACATTAGGCCTCAGGTCGCAGTTAAAGGTAACGTCAAGTAAATTCAAGGGAAGAGTCAAAGGACCCATTATCCCTTTGAGGTTTCAGGGTTTGAAGGAGTCATACAGACTCATATTATGGGTCGCGAAGTTGCGAAACTCGATATACCCTTTCGGGTGAAAGAAGTGGTCACGTCAGCTGGCCATGTGGATGAGAGTTGGTTCTTAGTGCTTATTCGCATAGGAGTAGCTCCTAAGAAGGACATGTGGATAAAAAATATGTATAGAAGATTCCTGTGGGGAACCAAAGAGTCAATCAGACTCAAAGGGGAGATTAAGAATGATCCTTATACTAGGAGTTCATTCAGAACCTGCTGAGGTAGGGGTGCTTCATCATGTGGTGGATGGAGAATGTGTACCGACTCAAGGGATATAAACAAAATCACCATTGGGTATATATTTTATTTACCCGAGATGGATGACTTAATGGATTGCTTGAGTGGAGAATTTTTTTTTTCAAAAACTGATTTCAAAAACGAATACCATCATATTTGAATGAGAGAAGGTGATGAATGGAAGACAACATTCAAAACAAATGAAGGGCTATATGAATGTCTTGTCATGCCATTTGGTTTGACGAATGCGCCAAGCACTTTCATGAGAATGATGAACGAAGTCTTGAAGGATTTCATTGGAAGATTTGTAATTTTGTATCTTGATGATATACTGATCTTCAATAAAACTGGTGAAGAACATTTGAGACACCTAACTCTAGTGATGAGGAGGTTGCAGCAAGAGAAGTTGTTGATGAATTTGAATAAGTCATCTTTCATGAAGAAATAACTCATTTATTTGGGGTTCGTAATCTCTTTCAATGAATTGAGGATGGATCTTAAGAAGGTAAAAGCAATCAGGGATTGGCCGTCGACTCAGAATATCTTTGAAGTCAGAAGATTCCATGGATTATCCTATGTTTACAGGAAATTCATCATAAATTTTAGTGGAATTTATGCACCAATGATGGACATAGTCAATAAAAGACATAAATCTTTTCATTGGACAAAGGAAGTAGAGAAAAGTTTTAACTTCCTGAAGGAGAAGATAACTGAACAACTAGTTTTGGTTCTACAAGACTTCAGTAAAAAAATTCAAGTCAGATGTGACACAAGTGGATTTGTGATTGGAGCAGTCTTAACTCAAGACAATAAGATGATTGCATACTTCAGTGAGAAGTTGAATGAAAGAAAGATGAAATATTACACGTATGATAAAGAGTTTTATGCAATAATACAGGCGTTGAAGAGATGGAGGCATTACCCGGTTCTGAAAGAGTTTGTCTTGTATAGCGACAACCATTCTTTACAATTCATAACTGGACATGAGAAATTGAACCAAAAACATGCGAAATGGGTTGAATTTATGTAGAACTTTACTTTTGTTATAAAACATATTTTTGGAACTGATAACAAAGTTATTGATGCGTTGAGAAGGAAATGTTTGATTCTGCAGAAGTTTCGTGTGAAGACCTTGGGTTTTGATAACCTTGAGAATATGTACAAAGATGATCCAGATTTTAAAGATGTGTATGAAGCATGTGAGAATCCAGTTCTCAGAGATAGAATCCAATGGATTGAGCATTTGATTGAAGATGGATTGTTATTTAAGGGAAATCAATTGTGTATTCTGAAGAGTTCCATGAGAGAGAATATTCCGAAGGAAAAACATAGCAGGGGATTGGCTGGACATTTCTCCCTTCACAAAACATTTGCGCAACTGAATAGTTTATACTATTAGCCAGGGCTGAGGACAAATGTCAAGAAATTTGTCAACAAATGTAGAATTTGTCAGCACGCAAAGGGGAGAAGACATAATACAGGATTGTATCAACCATTGCCAGTACTAGAGAGGCTGTGGGATGTGGTAAGCATGGATTTTGTGTTAGGACTAGCAAGGAAACAAAGGAGTTATGATTCCATATTTGTGGTATTCGACAAATTCTCTAAAATGGCACATTTTATTCCATGTCAGAAAACCAGTGATGTAATTCACATTGCAAACATGTTTTTCAAGGAAGTTGTTAGACTTCACGGCTTACCTAGGAGTATTGTTTCAGACAAGGATACCAAATTTGTCGATCATTTCTGGCGGACACGATGGAAGAAGCTAGGGATGGATTTATCTTTTATCTCAGCATATCACCCTCAGACGGATGGACAAACTGAGGTAGTAAATTGAAGTTTAGGATATTTATTAAGGATTTTGGTTGCTGGACATCAGAGTCAATGGGATCAGATTCTCCCGCAAGAGAAATTTGCATATAACGATTCACCTAATAGACGCATAGGAAAAATCCCATTCCAGATGATGTATGGAATGCAACTGAGAGGAATATCTTAGTTGAGAGACTTAGAACAAAGTGAATTCATAAGTGTTGCAGTAGAAGACTTTGCAACAGAGTTGCAAGAGCTCCACAAAAAAATCACAGAGATGTTAACGAACTCTAGCCACGAATACAAGCACAGGGCAGATCAACAGAAGAGAGAACTTCAGTTTGAAGTGGGAGATTTAGTTCTAGAGCATCTCAAAAGAGAAAGGTTCCCAAGGGGAACGTATAATAAACTAAAGATGAAGAAGATATGGTCGTGTAATATTTTGAGGAAATTTGAGGCCAATGCTTATGAAATAGAAGTACCAGATGGGGTAGGAATATCACCCATATTCAACATAGAAGATATGTATCCTTACAGACAAGATTAAGTGGGAGAAGGGACCTAGAAATAAATTCAATGGTTTAATCAACTACCTGTAGCTGAAAAGCCGCAGATGGAAAAGATCATTGATGAGAGAGTCGACAAGAAGACTCGAAGGAAGACATATCTTCAGTATTTGATCAAGTGGAAAGGAAACCCGATTGAATATGCCAGTTGGGAAAGTGAAGCGGAGATCCATAAACATGGAGAGACGGTGCAAGAGCTCATGAACACAAATTCATGAATTTTTCAGCTAAGGGAGTATGATGCAGGAGCATGGTAAGCGAGCCAACAAAGCAAACTTTAGTTCCACAGTCTTTCCCTTCACGATATCCAACACTTTATTCTTGGCAAGGATGAGATCAATCCTTTCCTTCCATGCTTTGAAGTTATAAGCCCCTTCCAACTTGTTTTCTGACTTCATAGAGTAAGTCATAATTGCTTTGACTTGGTCAACCCTTGATTTTGACCAAAAAATCAAACTCAACATCTTATCTTTCTGAGAATACTAGGAGGTGCACTAGGATATGGTGCACTAGGCTATCCAAATATTAGGTCAATCTCTTCACTTAAGGTTCCTCAACAAGAGCGTTAGGGTTTCATTGTTGCAGCCAAAACTAGCTGCAACTGCAACTGAAACTGAGCAAATCTTACCAATCTATATTTTTGTGGTTAGATTGTCCAAAGATAGTGTAGGCCCACAACCTGTTAGAAATTGATGGATGTGCTCGTTTAACCATAGAAAATATATAAAAATTGTCAACCAACCGTAGGCCGAAGGAACTTCTTCTGAGCTTCAGCAGTGTGTACGAAATGAGATCTAACTACTTGTATTTATACTGTGTTGTCTCGGCCGACTTCTCATTCTAGAGACTAAATACTTAATATTAATTATTTCCTTGAGCCGACTTGTCTTCTAGGGTTATCTTCAATTCTTTAGGGTTACTTCTTTCTTCCCAAAATATTTTATTCTCGTCAGGGTTACACGTGGAGGTAAATACATCCCACAACTACCACAATATCAACAGAGATTCGAATGAGGATATTTACATGGAACAACCTGAAGGGTTCATTCTGAATCGCAACAAGAAATTTGTTAGCAAGCTCAAGAAATCATTGTATGGTATGAGGCAATCGCCGAGACAATGGTACAAGAAATTTGACTCTTTCATGATGAGCCAGAATTATACAAGGAGTGAGTATCATAATTGTGTTTACTTTAAGAAACTGAATAATGGAATATTCATTATCGTACTATTGTGTGTTGACGATATGATTTTAGCAATCAAAATCATAACCGATATCAACCGGTTAAAGGCTAAAATGGCTAGGACATTTGATATGAAAGATCTAGGAGCAACAAAACAGATTTTGAGCATGGAGATATTGGAGGAATGGTAAGCTTTGGTTGTCAAAATAGAAGTGTGTCGATAAAATACTTTTGAGGTTTGATATGAACAGTGTGAAACCAGTTTGTGTACCTTTGGCTTCCCCTTTTAAGATTTCTTCGTGTTTATGTTCTAGTACAAAAGAAGAAAATGAATATATGTCTCGAATAACATACATTGATGCAGTAGCAAGTTTAATGTATGCGATGGTTAGTACAAGACCAGACATTTCACATGCAGTTGGGGTTGTTAGCAGATATATGGAAAATTCAAGTAAAGAGCATTGAACATCGGTGAAATGGGTGCTTCGGTATCTGAGGGGCACAAGTGATTATTGTATCACCTATAACGATGGTAGTGAGTTATTCTATGGATATGTTGATTATGATTTTCAAGGTGATGTGGACAAGATGAGGTCAACTTAAGGATATGTCTTTACTCTTTCTATTAATTGGATGTCAAAGCTACCAAGCCTTGTTGCTTTATAAGGTTTATTTGGTGAGTTTAGAAGGATGTAAGACAAAGTAAAGCTACTTTGTGATAGTCAAAGTGTTATTCACTTGGCCAAGAATCGAGCCTACCAAAGTAAAACTAAACATATTCCTATTAAGTACCATTTTGTAAGACATGTCATCGATGAAGGTGGAGTTTCTATTGAAAAATTTCATACAAAAAAGAACTGCGCAGACATGTTCACAAAACCAGTACTTTTAGAGAAGCTATGATGGTGCTTGGCTTCTCTTGCCTTGCCAAAAAAAATGCTAGAATAAAATAATGAGAAAGGTATGAAATAAATTTGTTGTCAAGGTGGAGATTGTTGAAACTTTGACAAAGAACCCTGGATTCAAGGAACAATATTCTACCTCAACTCCTCTTCTCCATGATTCGGTTGCATAGGTATCAATTCTGTTGTAGCATGCCGAGGAGAGTGCTCAGTTAGTAATCTTTTTCTATAAGTGTAAACGTGGATGTTATTAAACTGTATAATCTCCATTAAACTGTGTTCTATTTTTCCATTTGATATTTTTATATGTGTGATTGTTGCGTATTAGTTAAAGACTCTGGCTCTCTAATTAACATTATATTCATTTACATTCAGCTATAAAAATAAAAAAAAATTAATATCTTTATGGTGCAAGATGAACAATAAATCAAAACTAGATCCATACCTTTGAAATTGAATAACTTGAGTGAATCTATTTTGCATTTTTTTTATAATAGCTTTTTAAAGTATTGGTGTAATATTCAAGATTACAACATGCAAACAACCACCAGGTCTTTCAAATCAATATTTAGATCCTACAACCAACCATTCATGAAACCACAAACAATATTTATGCAACTTACACAACCCATCTACAATCTTATAAATTTACATATATAATGTCTCGGTAGGATTTCACTTTACTTGATAATTTGCGGGCTGAATATTTATGTGTAATGTCTCAGTAAGCTTTCACTACCCTTGAAAATTTGTGGGCTGAATCTTTATGTATAATGTCTCAGTAAGCTTTCAGTACCCTTGAAAATTCTAGGCTGATTATTCATTTCAATAAAATACTAAATTACAAACAAATCCACTTTTACGTATCTTAGGTTCCTCCTTTGCCAGTTCTTTTCTTTTTCAACACATTTTAATTCTTCTTCTTACATTCCTAGGGGTTCTACCCAACTTCTACCGCTAGAGTTGTTTCTTCAACTTCTACACAATTCTATATAATAAACTCAAGGTTCGGAGAGCTAGATCCTCCATGCCGTAAAAAAAAATATGGACAAATCTTAAGCAGCCTAGAGGGAAGTACACCGTGGGATATAAGTCTAATTGTTAGTCACTACGGGATGCTTATCTCTTGTGGACAATGTGTATTCCCATAAATCATGTCTCAAAATTATACACGTTCAGAAATCATGTTCATAAATCATGCTAGAAAGAGTGAAGTGACAGGATTTTTCTCTTAAACTTTGCATTTTGGAAAAAAGTAAAACTGTAAAGATGCCATTTTAATGTTTGACATCTTCTTTTGTTTAAACCTTGCATAATCTCAAAAAGTAAACATGTCACTTAACATTCCTGGCAAGAATTGCTTTCTACATCCTCTTAGGTTATCCCTAATTGTTGCAACCATGGTCAGTTGATTGTCTTCCATTAGATGCAGCAGCCCCGGTGATGGTCTTGCGTCATATAGTCAACTGATAAACCTTTCCCTTCAACATCAATGTGATCCTTTTATCCTGACATGATCTCCGTCTATCAGCCAAATGCATATATTCCTTTCTGTGGGATATTACAGAGTAAGATCTGTTTTATTTTTACACAACTCGCATTTATTTATCTCTTTCCACCACCATACGCAATTACATCTTTGAGTGATCTTGGAACATTTGATGAGATGGCGCCAAGCTTTCTCATGCACATACACACTTAAAAAAGATATTTGAATCTTTAATAATCCATTAATCACTTGGATTGAACTTCCAAAGCATAATCCTGAAAGGTTTTTTGTGAGCTAGCTCATCTGCTCATCTCAGGTAAAAACAAATTTTGTCTCTCACCTCCTTCACTTAGACTTGGTTAAAGCAAAATTGTATTTGCATCAAATTTGTGGCATGGTAAGACCTTTTGTATTTTGTAAGACCCTCTTCTTCGTATTCCATCCTTTTTAGAAAGGTATTTTAGACCATACCTAATAGTTGAATACGACAACCTCCAAAATCTTCTTAGATCTGTAAGTAGTAGTGGTCAAAGTGCCACTTCCAAAAAGAGGAGCTAATTCACACATGACACAGATGACATGGACTACACATACAAAAATAAAATAATTAATAAAATTGTAATATTTACATGAATGACGATGATGATAAAAATTCATTATTCAATCATACAACTTGTACTCATTACTAACATAAATGACTAGTCACTTCGGCCTACAACCTACATGCTACTATAGGTGGGAATGCCACTAGAAAATAAAAAATAAGGTAGAATTAGAGACTAGAACCCTAGATGGAAGAATCCCAAAGTACAATATTGTCATTTTTAGTAGTCCTTGAATCCATGCCATCATCATCAAAATCAATATCATCTCCACTTTTATCTCCTCCATTCTTCGACTCTTATACATGATCATCCAATCCAATCTATGGAATTGGATCTCATGTTGTGAAGGATGACCCCTCAAGAGGAATATCATCCTCAAAAGTGACCATCTCTAGCACGATTCATTAAGATCAATGTTCTCCAATGAAAACTCAACATTGTTGTCGAAACCCATAGCATCAGGAAACACATCCCACATCTTTGTATTCCCCTTCACCGAATCCTACCTGATCCTATAAATAAGACGAATATTGGTGTTCACATACTCTATTGACTCTCCTGTGCGCACTACTGAAGCCTTCTTTTCTTCATCAAACTATACAAATGCCCATATGTGCTCCAATTCCTCTCAGAAAAAAAGGATTAAGTAACTTGAGAGAGCATCCTCATGGCTAAATCATGTATAGGAGGGCATGTTTCTGCATGAGTTTCCCACCAAGCATGGGCCTTCTTATCCTCAATAAGATTTTCGATTCCATGTCACATTTGAAGATATGGTGCATCCTCAATAAGACTTTCGATCCATGTCACACTTGAAGAAATGGATTTAACTGCTAAATTAAAGGAATGAACGATGCAGGGTATCCAAAATCTTTATGGATTTTTAGCTTCCACAACCATGCGAGTAGCCTTGAAAATAGTTTTATTATCTGTAATAATTTGCACACAAGAATCAACACCCACATCTTCAATAACTTTAATGAACAACTCACCCATTTTCGAAGAGCATCCACCGCTTTCCAATACTAACACCAGATGAGGGAAAACTTATTTAATAGGCTCTATAATTTTATCCACTTGCCTCGTTTCCTTAATCGACAATGTGGTTTTAAGATTCTCTGAACAAGAAGGCATGTACCCTCATTGAGTTAGATATCGACACATCTCAATAAACAAAGGAGATTGTGAAAAAGTAAATGAGATTAAGTTGAGATACAAAAAAAACTGAATGGTAAGTTCCAACTTATCTCACCTCTCTTGTTGAAATATCTTTTCCATTGGACCCATTATGGGCCTCTCTCTTGTCGTTGAACTCCCACCCCCAAATGGGTATTTTATAGATGGTTTCCTCCACAGTGGAAAATGATCCTCATTCTTAGTTTTCCTATATGATGCTACCATCATCCCCTTGTCAAGATTGCCTTCTCTTTCCAGTTCTCTTGTTTGGATGCACTCACTCCTTAACATGGTCCAAGTCCACAAGGTGTGCCCAACAAATGGCCCTTTACTTGGAATTAGGTGTTGGTAAATTGATTCTTGAAAAAACTACATGGCCAAAGAATATTACCTCCCCCCTTTAACTAGTACCTGGGCCCTTCATGTCTTGTGAAATACTTCCACAATGGATACTTTGATTCTTGAGTTTGATGCCTTGTTAAAACTGTGTGTTTTTCATCTTCTAAAATTTTTGTTGCAGCCCCAATTCCAGCAKATGGAACACTAGATGACCCTATTGAAAATGAACAAGAGGGGAAAACATTAGTGGGGAAATCCCTCCCTTTCTTTTTCCCTCTTCCAACTACCCTTGATGATTGATTCATGGCGGTTGTAGCAAATTTCYTGCATTGTTGTTGTAGAAATAAAATTGAARAAAGCTGGACAAATCCACTTGCTTGGCACTTGGAATTCCTTCTCACACTCCACTAAAAACATTTTTTTCACTCTAAGACACTTGCTTCTCCAATCTACGAGAAGAATYAGGCCAAAAACAAGTCAAAAATTGACTTTATGAKCCCACTAGCTCTCTTTGACACGTATCCTTTTTTCGTGACATGAAATTAAATTGCAACGTTGCAACTTCTCACATGCACTGACACGTTGCAACATCATTTCAGACACATGTCCTGTTGAATTGTGTCAGATTTGATGGACACACAACATGAGGAGGGTTTGGACGTATCATGTGACTTTGTTGAGGAGTAGATTTGTAGAACTGCTAATTTGTTTACTTCACGAAGTAGTAGATTTGTAGAACTGCTAATTTGTTTTCCTTGTTGAGAGACTGACTTTTCTTATTGCATTAAAAACAAATTGTATGAATGTGAAGCATTTGAGAGATTGATTTTTCATATATTTCATTGAACAAAAATCATATGAATGCAAAGCAAGTTTAGAAGTTGTAGGTAGAGCTTAAAAAATTCCATGCTTATAATAATTGTTTATTTTAATGTTTGAATATACTTGTTTATTAATATTATTGATTTAATGAAGACAAAAATCCATGCTTATAATAATTGTTTATTTTAATGTTTGAATATACTTATTTATTAATAATATTGACTTAATGAAGACGCTAAATATATAGATAGTTATTAAAATACCATAGGAAGCATACCAAGCATGATTGAATTCAATTCTCACTATGTGTTTAGTCACCAATTTAGATGTTTAGGACAAAGATAATATAGAATCCATTATGGATGAATTCTGGTGGGATACTTATTCCATGGAGAGAATGTGGTTACATGCATTCTATCAAGGTGATCTAGGGGGTGATGCTCATATCATCAATGCCTTGTCTAAATTGGGTTTCCTAAGAATAATATTAAAATGCTAAAAGCATATGTCACATCACATTAAGAATATGTTAGGTCACACTTAGTTAATGAAAGTAAATCTATATTATATCATTAATGATATTTGTCAAATAAATTGGATTAATATAAAATTAATATGTAAAAATAAAAAATAATAATAAATTTTTTAGATTATTGTGCATATAATAAATGTTAGGTCAAAATATATAAATTTTTATAATATTTTTTAGAATAATTTATAATTAATTAAATATACTAGTTATTTTTTATGGCCTTAATAATAAATAAAGTAATAAATAATAAATAAATTAATAAATAAAATTATAACAAAGTAATAAATAAAAGTATAATAATAAAAGTATAATAATAAAAAAATCAAACTTAATAATATATATATTTTTTTATAGATAATTTATATGATGATGATGATGATGATGATTAACTTCCACTAAGACCTAATTGGTCTATCCGACCTTAAGAGGGTAAGTGATTACTTGTCATTCTTTAGAATTTTGTTTCTGTGATCGAAAAGCATTAAGAGAAGCTTTCCAAGATCACCATACTTTTGTTGAGTTAAGATGTTAGGAAGGTTGGTAGTCTCATCAATATTTTGAAAATGAGATCTAATATGTGTATAGGCTAGACAATCTAAGAGAAGGTGCTTTTCATATTCAACCTTCTTAGTGTCATAAAGGTGACACACTCTTTCATCCCATGGCGTTTTAGGAATTGACCAACGCCCAATTTCACTATGGAGCTCGTGAAAATATGTTCTTATCTTAGCAATGCTTATTTTTTTCTTTACACTTGGGAAAACAAATAGATAATTTTGATCTTCTAGATTAGGGTTGATTACATCTTTATAATACCTTAATTTTCTTTTTTCCTCTAACTCTTTATCACACCACATTTTTTTCTTAAATTTTGATTTGACATTTTTTTTAATAATGTCTTTATTCTGCAAAATAGTTTCTTCCATTATTCCCCAATAGTTTAGCCAAGATTGGGTGTCTTTATGCCATCCTCGCTTGAGTCGATGGTGGTTATGACTTGATTTGGAAACAATTTTAGGTAGC
>SNQJ01S0056332.1:0-25205 GCA_010110895.2 Picea sitchensis | reverse complement strand
AAAAATCAATGAATGGGATTTATTGTTCATAACTTCCTTGCATTTATGAAGGTATCTATTAACATGTTTATTTTTTTACATTTACCTAATCACATTATAAAATTACTATAAACATATATAAATGCCACTTTTAAATGATTAAAAAAAAAAAAAAGATTAATATGTATGCAAACCACATTTATATGATTAAGAATCACTACACATGTTTCATGTTCTAGATAAACATATGTTTTTATAAAATATAAACGGTAGCATCTAAATAAATGCTCACTAATTCCATTTATAAACCCAATACTGTCAAATATTTCATATTACCACAAACGTTTCATATTGGAAACACTAGTTCCTTGTGTGAACCCTCTCATTCATTACAGCTCACTTTTTTCATATCACGAACGCACGCTTCATATGAAATGTGAACAGTGTACTGTCTACTGTCTTCACGCCACGTCCAGACTTTCCAATTTAAATTTAGGGGAGACAGGCGCATTTTCTGATTTAAAGTTTTTAAAATTTATAGCATTCGACTTTTGCCATATTGGATGCACTCGCACATTTGTCAATTTATGTCCTTTCATATTATACTTGGATTTTCTAGTACAATCAAGAGAACTTTATATGCAGAGAGGTCGCACATTTGCCAATTTATGTCGTTTCATATTTTTGCCTTTCTTCATATACCTGGATTTTTTTTAGCACAATCAAGAGAACTTTATATGCAGAAGGTATTAAAGCAAAGCATCAAGCCAGACGAAATAATGTAAAAATTTATGCAATTAGTTTTCTTCAATTATAATTTCTGCAATTAGTTTTCCTCAGTTTTCAGGCATTTGACATGCTATGATACATTTAGGTTTTCCATGCATGCGGCCCAACCAATGAAGGCAAGCCGACCACGAACTGAAATACCTTCAATGGTTGGCCCTCGTAATAGACTTGTATTTCGACATGAAAAAAATAAAAAAGAACGATCATAAAAGTTATAGCAACAGCAAAAGGTCCACACAAGTTATCACAATCTACAATGTAATTCATTTTCAGCACCAACGTAATTTATTTTCAGCCCCGCATTCGATTTCCTATTCGTCAATTTCCTAGTGATAAATTACACACACAAAAAAATTATCTTGCTAGTTTTCCTCCATTCTTAGTTATTATACTGATAAATTAATAAATTAGACTCGGAGAAGCTGGCAAAAAAAWTTATTTTGTTGTTTTTCCATAAGCATTTCGAGTGGATTCTAGAACTGGACTTCCAAACGTTAGAGTAGCCATCAACTCAATTTAATGACTTCTAAAGGGTCGTTGTCCTTCGTTTCCGCCATTGCCCAATAAACATTATCAATTTTTCTAACATATTTCCTCATAAGATTTTTGGGAAAACATGGAGACCTATTTTTTGCTTAGTGGAGAGCAGCCTCTCTTACAGGGGTAGATTCATTCAAGCAAACAAACAAAGAATATATGATAGTTAGTGGAGAGCAGCCTCTATATTGTTTGTGTCTGCAAACAAACAATATATGATACTTAAATCCTGTGCAAGTAAACAATATATTATACTTAAATCTTGTGCAAGTAAACAATATATTATACTTAAATCTTGTGCAGGGAACGATGGATGACTGTTTTCTCCAAGGAACCCGGTTCTCCCCAAAAAGGAAAATTTAATTCTAAGCAACCATAATATTTAAATATCAATCGACTATATCATTTTGGGCCAATATTATAGAGCTGGGACTTCTATTTTATCGACTTAATTATAATTAAATATACAGCTTTTATTTTGTCGACTTATTGTGGAAAATATGAAGTATTGTCAGGATCCTTGTGACAACCTCAAAGTAGGCGGATTTTGCAAAACCTGAATCTGCAAACATATTCTTGCAAACAAAAGACAAAACAGCGTTGAAAAAAAGAGCAAACAATGATTGCATTTATTATCATTCTATCTATAATCAGATAGATAATAGCAAAGGAGTCGAGTATAGGTATAGAAATATCTTACCTCGTAATTTTGTCCCGAATGGCGTGGTACGAATCCTGCCGTCTGATTGCAGATGAATAGCTCAAATTGCTCGAGATTGTTTGTAAAGATGTGGAGAACAGGCTTAGATGGGTTCCAAATATCAGCCCGGCGTTGTTAGTTAGCGTGCCACTCTTTAAATCCGCAATGTCGTCTGGCCGTTGTAGGAGCTTGATGACCATTACTAGAAAAATTAAGGCGTCTAGTTAGATGCGTTAACTTTTCTATAATGGTCATCAAGCTCAGACAACGGCCAGGCGACATTGAGGGAAAAAAGAATGGCACACTCACAAGAAAGGCGAGGCTGACACTTGCATATCTAATGCTGTATTCGAAATCTAATGTTGTATGTTTTCCCATAGATGAAACGATTCAGGTCAATCACAGCAGGACTACTGTTACGAACTCTAAATGATTGCAACGAGCTGGAATAGCCAAGGGAAAAGGCCTGTTTAAGTAGCAAATTAGACTCTTCATGTAACTTGACCTGCTCGACAGCTCCATGCAAACCAAAACAATACAGTAAAAAACTCGAAAGAATCTATGACTCTGTCATAAATATTTGTGAATCCATAAGTACTACTTGCGTGTAAGGTGAGCAGGTAACCGATTGCAACTGTATGACTATTAAATCTATCTAAAAAACTAGTGAAGTTCTTGGTGAGAGTTGGCGAAATAATTTATGTCAAATATTCAAACTGGACATGGTGCCAGGTTTGTGCGTATTTAACTTTAATCAAATCTTCTAGACGATTAAATGGAAAGCAAAAGGAGTAAATGGACAGCGCACGATATTGCACTTGTTGATAATTTTCATACTTTACTTATTTCTTAACATAAACTTTTTGGTTTTTACTTTTCATTCAATTCAATCATAAGGTTGATTACGTAACTTGAAATTTTCTTTAAGTCATCTTTTTTTTTTTTCTCTTAACATATCAAAATGTTTTATAACATTTATTTTTTCCCCAGTTTAAACTTGTTTATGATGCAACTTAACCCTCACTAAAAGTCATAAATTTATATAATTTATAATGAAAAACTCAAATTTATATAACCCTTGATGTCATGCTCCAATGTTTCTAAGCTTAACATCCTTCCACCAACATTGCAATCAAGCATGCCAAAAACCTCAACATATTACTAACTTTTTGCTTTGTGACATTCTCGGGAACATTGTCCAACGTTGTTTTGTGACAAACATTATTTTTGTCACTCCATGAAAAACATATCCCTAAGTCATATTGTGACAAACATCCTCCGAGAACCATTGAAATGTGATGCGCATGTCGAAACCCCACTATGTTACTAACTTTTTTCTTTGTCACATTGTCACGATCATTGTCCAACATCACACACACATAAACAACATTCCTGACGCCAATTTCTGATAGCACTTCCGATGTGGCATTGTGACGAAAATTCCTACCATCCCATTGTGACGAACATTTCCCAACGTTGCATTGTGACAAACATTTCTCAACATTGCATTGTGATGAACATTCCTACCGTCCCATTGTCACAAACATTTCCCAACATCACATTGTGAATAATACTTCCCAACGTCGCATTGTGATGAGATTTTCCCAACATCACATTATGATGAACATTCACATCGTCCCAATGTGACAAACATTTCCCAACGTCACATTGTGACGAACATTTCCCAAGGCCGCATTGTGACGAACATTTCCTAACAATGTGACGCTTGAAATGAATGTTAACAATGCATCACTTTAAGATTTTGTCGCACATCATCTAAACGTTGCATTTTGACAAACTTTTCCAAGCATCACATTGTGATGAACATTTGTAAACGTATGCTTTTGGTGCATGGCATCATGCGTTGCGTTTTGACAGCTGCGCGCTGCAGCATCCGGCTGGATGATTATTTATATTATCTCGTGTTTGAACATCATTGTGGCGAACATTCCTGGCGTTGTTCGCGGGCGTGGGGTGCGATTGGCATATACCGTAGGCCGGTATCTTCGGCATTCCGGCGTTGGGCGATAGCGTTGGCGGTGGGCATTTCTAACTTATCGCATCATTGATGATGAACATTCCCTCACCGTCTCATTGTGACGAACATTTATGAATGGTCACATTGTCATGAACATTCCCACCATCCCATTGTGTCAAATATTTTTCCAACGTGGCATTGTGACAAACATTTTCTACTTACATTACATATATTTAATAATTATTAATTTATTAACTTTATACATATTATTAATTAATTTTTTTTTTTTTTTTTTTTTTTTTTTTTTTTTTTTTATTTATATATATATTATATTTACAAAGAGTTTATAATGATAATTTATTATAAATGTTAGTATTAATTAATTAATGATTGTCATTTAATTATTAATCAACAATAACTAGTTTTTATTCATAAAGTTTAATCTATCTATATGTTACTACTTTGTAGTATTTATTTATTAATAGTTTAATAATTTAATATTGTATTACTAAAGTCATTAACTTCAATGTATTGCTGCTTTATTAATATATTATTTTTTATCGTGTATTAATACTTTGTTAATGTCTTTTTATGTATCGATATTTTTATTATATTTTTATTAAAAAAAAAAAAAAAAAAAAAAAAAATATTATTTATTTATTAATGTATTTAATGATATATTCATCATATTATTAATGTATTACTTTATTATTAATGTATATGTACATAATAATATTTAATTAATATGTAATAGTGTATAAAAATTAATTATATTACTTTATTAATGTACTAATATTTTGATAATGTATTAATTAATAATGTAATAGTGTATAAAATTAATTATTACATTACATTGTTAATATATTAATTAATTTATAAGTTACTTTATATAGTAATGAAATTAAACTTTAATTTATACATTATGTTAATATATCAATGCATCATTACAGTATTAATAATGTTACATTACAATTTTACTTTATCAATAAATGAAACAATATATACTTTAATGTATTAATACTTTATTAATAGTTTAATATATAACATTATAAATTGATGTATTAGTACTTTTATATATACATTAGATCCTATGATAAGTTGGATCCTGAGTGATATTGATATTATCTGTCTAGCTGAAACTTGGGAGCAAGAGGAGTCTAAGGTCCCTAACATGGAAGATTTGTCTTGTGATTGGCATGGAACAAAAAATCCCACTGTAGAGGGATAGCAGGCATAGCTTCTTATATTAGAAAAAACATTTCTCCTCACATTCAACTTCATAAGATTGACCCTCTTAATCAATACATTTGGATATAAATTTCAGACACCAATGCTAAGAAGATGTGTATAGAAATTTGTTATTTTGCACCTATTAATTCTACTTTTTATAAGAAAAGTAATCTAGATAAAAATTGTCCCTATAATAATTTAGAACAAGATATTTATAATTTGAAAAATGAAGGTAATATCCTTGTCCTAGGAGACTTTAATGCTAGGACCACAACTAAATAAGCTACTCTTTTAAGTGATGACTCCAACCATAATCTTTTATGGCTAGATGAGGAAGTTGTTTTATCTAATAGCTACAAAAGAAGCTTTGAAGACCTAATTGAGAATTTGTTTGGTACTGAGTTGGTCAAGTGCTTCAGCTCTCAAGACCTAATAATTTGCAATGGAGTAATGAAGTGGCCAAACTCTAACCAAATGACTTGTATTCATGGGCTAGGTAGTAGTGTTGTAGATTATGTGATATCTCATATCCTCGTTTCCAACCAAATAACAAATCTTGATCTTTTAAATGACCATGAGCCTCACTCTGAGCATAAATATTTAACCCTAACTCTACAATTCTCCATGCATAGGAGCACCATTGAAGAGAATTATGATAATCAAAGGAATTTGCGCTTTGACAAAAGTAAAGTTGACAGTTTCTTAAAAGATTTAAATATTAAATTAAACCTCATAACTTGCAAGGACAACATTGAAGAACTCTATCATAATTTTACAACTACACTTTCCACTTTTATTAACAAGTTCTCTTTCGAGGTGTCCCATAAAAATAATAATAGAACAACCAACCCTTGGTATGATAAATAATGTAAAATTGCTAGGAAATCCATTAGGGATGCTTCTAATGAGCCCTTAATAATCAATAAGATCAATACGTACAAAGCCCTAATTAAAAGGAAAAAAAGATACTATATCAATAAAAGGCAAGAGCAACTTTCACAACTATACAAGTTGGATCCTAAGAAGTTCTCGAGCCAAATACTAACAGGTAATACAAAAGAAAATAATAGGATTCCCTTAATGGTCTCGAGTTCCTACCTTAAAAATCTTTACAAGTTCCCTAATCCCATGCACACCATTCCTATTGTCCCTACAAAAGAATAAGTTTTTTCTTTAGATGACATAGAGTTCGGGGCTAAGCGACTCGCAAATGGGAAAGCTAAGGACATTGAAGGCAACCAAGCTGAAATTTTTAAAATGAGAGGGCCAATCCTGATCCCTCACATACACAAGATCTTCAATTTAGCAGTTAAGGAAGGCTTCCCTAAACCCTGGAAACAAAGCCTCATTGTTCCTATTTTTAAAAATGGAGATAAAAACATTCCCTCTAATTATAGGACCATTATGATTTGCTCGATTTTAGACAAGCTTTACGGAATTATTTTCGAAAAGAAGATTAGCATTTGGCTAGAAAGTTACAGTAAAATAGATAAAGGCGAGGTCGGGTTTAGGAGATATCATTCAACTTTGGACCATCTTGTTACCTTTAGGATCATTGTAGAGGATTTCATCAATACTAAATCCAATCTTTTTTGCTGTTTTGTTGACTTTAGAAAATATTTTGACATGGTTCCTAGAAGAACCTTTGGAATAGGTTGGAAGAGATAAAATTGTCTCTCAAGTGGAGGGTTGCTACAATAAGGGTGTATGAGAATGTTATTGCTAAGTTTAAAGACAATGAGGGCTAGTCAAAAGAGATTAATTGCAATATCGGAGTCAAACTAGGTTGTCCCTTATCCCCTACCCTTTTTGGCATATACATTGATAAGTTAGAAGAATGCTTGGAAAAAGAAGGTTGTGTTGGACCTACTCTCACTGGTATAGTCATCAAAGTTCTTCTTTATGACGATGATATCGTTCTTATGGCAAGGAATCCCCATGATCTTGAAAACCAACTAAGAATCCTCAAGGATTTTTGCTCCAATATGGGTATCACTGTTAATACTAATAAGACTAAGGTCATGATATTAAATCCAATAAGATCCCTTATGATACCTTTGTATATGACAACAAAAACTTGGAGGAAGTGACTTCATACAAATATCTTGGAATTGATATTCACCATAAGCTCAATTGGAATTATAGCATTGAGAAAAATATTATTGGGGGATGGAAAAATTATAATGGGCTTGAAAACAATTGTAAATCAGCTCATCATTGGAGTTGGGATAAGAGGTAAATCATCTTTGACACTCTTGTTACACGTGTTAGTATTTATGGATGTGAAGTGTGGGGTTGTAGTATCTCTCATGAATCCTGGAGAGAGATATGGAAAATACAAAATAATTTTATAACCTATAATCTCAAAACTAAAGAAAATATGCCCTATCCCATCCTCCTCATAGAAACAAGCCTCTCCCCCATTGAGAGCATGGTTATGACTAGATACCTAATGTATAAGAACAAGTTAAACAACATGGAAGAAAAGAGGCTACCTAAAATTGCTTCAAAATCAAGTCATAACCACCATCGACTCAAGCTAGGATGGCATCAATACACCCGGTCTCATCTAAACTATTTGGGAATCATGGAAGAAACCATTTTGCAGAATAAAGATACTATTAAAAAAAATGTAAGATCAAACTTTAAGGAAAAAATGTTGTGTGATAAAGAGTTGGAGGAAAAAATAAAATTAAGGTATTATAAAGATGTAATCAACCCTAATCTAGATGACCAAAATTATCTATCTGTTTTTCCAAGTGTAAAGAAAAAAATAAGCATTGTTAAGATAAGAACAAATTCTCACGAGCTCCATAGTGAAACTGGGCCTTGGTGAATTCCTAAAATGCCATGGGATGAAAGAGTGTGTCACCTTTGTAACACTAAGAAGGTTGAAGATGAAAATCACTTTCTCTTAGATTGTCCATCCTATACCTATATTAGATCGTATTTTCAAAATATTGATCACAGTACCAACCTTCCTAACCTCTTAACTCAACAAAAGTATGGTGATCTTGGAAAGCTTCTCTTAATGCTTTTCGAGCATAGAAACAAAACTCTAAATAATCACAAGTAATCACTTACCCTCTTAGGGTCTGATAGACCAATTAAGTCTTAGTGGACGTTAATCATTATCATCAATATATTAAACTGTTAATGATGTATTAATACATTAAAGTATATATTGTCGCATTGATTGATAAATTAAAAATGTAATATAACATTATTGATACATTAATAATGTAATGATATATTGATATATTAATGTAACGTATAAATTAAATTAATATAATATTAAATACACTATGTTCAATATATTACTACTTTATTAATTTCTTATTAATATAGTACTTTATTTGTGTATTTATTTACTTTAGTAATTTATTTATCAATGTATCAGGTTATTAATGTATTAATAGTTTAATATATTAAATTATATATTAATGTACTCAATAATGTATTACTAAATACATAAGTTTAATATATCATTACTTTAATAATGTATTATTAATATATAATTCTATTTTTGTATTCATACTTTATTAATTTATTTATTAATACATTTAATGTATTTAATATATTAATATTTTTTATGTATATATTCATGTATTTAATGTATTATTTTATAAGGTTTAATTATTACTCTATCAATATATTATTTAATAATGTATTAATATAATAATTAATTAATGTATTACATTAATATGTATACTTCTTTGTGCCCAAAGGGGTTGGATCCAATGGTGGAAAGCGAGGAGTTTTTCACCATTGGGCAAGGTTCAATTCTCGTGAGGGCTTTACCTGGAGCCATGAGGACACCTTGAGGTAGTGGTCGAACGTGTGGTTGCACCAAGAGATACTATAATAAATGGTATCGTGACTCGTGCACACATAAGTGGATCAAAGCCCACCCCCATGTCCTTCAACTTTAAAGTCCCAGAGGTGTAGGACAGTCGGTGACGGAGTGTGTTGTTAAACCACTCCGTGATGTTAAATTCATCGGTTCGAAACTTGCGGGGACAAAAAATCCAACCATGTTAAGGGTTGGTGTGGCTCAGGCCGAGTGCGATCCCCAGGTGATTTTAACGGCTTATATGCCCCTGAGTCGCAGTTTCTCAAGCCACAGGTTAATCGCATAGCCAACAGGTCTCGTGCAAATTAACAAACAAAAAATATTTATACTTCTTTGTGGTTTTGAAATTATTTATCTCCTGTTTTGAACGGGAATAATATTTCTCGGCGGAAATACTACTTCTGTGGGGTTTTAAATTGTGGTTTTTAATGGAAATAATATTTCTCCATGGTTTTGAATGAGAATGAATTTAATTTTGTACGAGAATAATATTTCTCTGTGGTTTTGAACGGGAATATTTCTTCTTTGTTTTTGAACGAGAATGATATTTCTCTTTGGTTTTTACCTTTTTTACCCAGGTTTCTCTGGACTTCTCTATTTCGAGCAATTGGACACCTAAAATGAGGTGAGTCACTTTTTACTTTGATTCAATTTTAATTTTAAGTAAAGATATTTAAATCTATTTTATTTATTATTTATTTTAAGTTTCATAAGTAAAATCTGATTTGAGAGACAAAGACAATCCATAATAATAATTGTTACATCTTTTTTCTCTTTTTTTCAATATGAGCACTCCATCACTTATTCCAAAAACTCATCCTAACAAGGGGATGCCCCTCAAAATCACCCTAGAAATCTTTTAGGATTATATAGAATCGGTAAAAAAAGAAGGGAAGAGAGAGACGTAAAACTCCAAATAGAGTTAGAGGCAATGATTGATAAAAAAATTAAAGATACCATTCAAACTCAAACGGAGGATAGATTCTTAGGATTCAAGAGTGAATTACACACAATGAAGGATAGAATTCAAGAAATGGAAAAACATAAACAATCAGCCAAGAAGGAGGGGTTGAAAAAACTCACAACTTGAGAGATAAGATTAAAGAGCCAGAAGAAAAACTAACCAACAATTTGACCCTCGGTAATATGGAAAACAAATTGGATATCAAACACATAAAAGAGGAAATGAATAAGTTAATCCAACTCGACCATGAGCATAACAAAAGAGCCTTGAACCTCATACTTGTTTGTATAAAAGAACAACAAGAGGAGGATACAGTAGCAATAGTAAAAGAATAATTAAAAAATAAATCACAAATTGATACAACTTATATCTTAGAAGCAAAGAGACTAGGAAAATTAATTGATCGTAAAGGTAGGTTGATCCATTTCAAAGTAAGTTGTAATAACAATAATTATAGCATACTTAGTAAATATCTGAGTTTAAAAGGGTCAGGAATATTTATAAATGAAGACCTCATTCCCGAAGACCAAACTGAATTAAGTAAGGAAAATGGGTAATAATTAGAAATCGAAAAAATATTGTTAGGGATAGAGACCATAAGGATAATAATAAATAGGAATTTGGGACACTCGGGATCCTTTTTGGAATTCTCATGGCTTTCCATGGCGCAAAGGTCCTATGATAAGTTGGATCTCAAGTGATATTGATATTATCTCTCTAGTTGAAACTTGGGAGCAGGAGGAGTCTAAGGTCCCTAACATGGAAGGATTTTCCTTGTGGTCGGCATAGTTGAATTAAGGAAGCAAAATGGGCAATAATTAGAAATCAAAAAGCTATTTTTAGGGATAGATACCATAAGGATAATAATAAATAGGAATTTGGGACACTCGGGATCCTTTTTTGGAATTGTTGTGGCTTTTCATGGCACAAAGGTCCTATGATAAGTTGGATCTCAAGTGATATTGATATTATCTCTCTAGTTGAAACTTGGAAGCATGGGGAGTATAAGGTCCCTAACATGGAAGGATTTCTCTTGTGGTCAGCATGGAACAAAAAATCCCAGTGTAGATGGAAAGGAGGCATAGCTTATTATATTAGAAAGAGCATTTCTCGTCACATTCAACTTCATAAGATTGACCCTCTTAATCAATACATTTGGATAGAAATTCCAGAGACCAATGCTAAGAAGATGTATATAGCAATTTTGTATTTTTCACCTATTAATTCTACTTTTTATAAGAAAAATAATCTAGATAAAAATTGTCCCTATAATAATTTAGAACAAAATATTTATAATTTGAAAAATGAAGGTGATATCCTCCTACTAGGAGACTTTAATGCTAAAACTGCAACTAAACAAGCTAATCTTTTAAGTAATGACTCCAACCATAATCCTTTATAGCCAAATGAAGACCTTGTTTTATCTAATAGCTACAAAAGAGGCTGTCAAGGCCTAATTGAGAATTTGTTTGGTACTAATTTGGTCAAGCTATGCAACTCTCAAGATCTTATAATTTTCAATGGAGTAATGAAGTGGCCAAACTCCAACCATATGACTTGTATTCATGGGATAGGTAGTAGTTTTGTAGATTATGTAATATCTGATATCCTTGTTTCCAACCAAATAGCAACTTTTGACCTTTTAAATGACCATGAGTGTGACTTTGATCATAAACCTTTAACCCTAACTCTAAAATTTTCCATGCATAGGAGCACCATTGAAGAGAATTTTGAAAATCAAAGGAATTTGCGCTTTGACAAAAGTAAAGTTGACATTTTCTTAAAGGATTTAAATATTAAATTAAACCTCCTAACTTATAAGGACAACATTAAAGAACTCTATCATAATTTTACAACTACCCTTTCCACTTCTATTAACAAGTTCTAGAACGACCAACCCTTGGTATGATAAAGATTGTAAAATTGCTAGGAAATTCATTAGGGATTATTCTAATGAATCCTTAAAACTCGATAAGATCAATACATACAAAGCCCTAATTAAAAGGAAAAAAAGATACTATATCAATAAAAGGTAAGAGCAACTTTCAAAACTATACAGCTTGGATCCTAAGAAGTTCTGGAGCCAAATTCTAAAACACAATACTAAATAAAATAATAGGATTCCCTTAAGGGAATGGAATTACTACCTTAAAAGTCTTTACGAGTTCCCTAATTCCATGGACACCATTCCTATTGTCTCTACAAAGGAAGAAGTTTTTTCTTTACATGACATAGAGTTCAGGGTTAAGCATCTTTCAAATGGGAAAGATAAGGACATTGAAGGCTAGCAAGATGAAATTTTTAAAATAGGAGGACCATTCCTTATCCCTCACATACACAAGCTCTTGAATTTAGCAGTCAAGTAGGGCTTCCGTAAACCCTGGACGCAAAGCCTCATTGTTCCTATTTTTTAAAATGGGAATAGAAACATTCCCTCTAATTATAGGACCATTATGATTAGCACGATTTTAGCCAAGCTTTATGAAATTATTTTGGAAAATAAGATTAGCCTATGGCTAGAATGTCACGATAAAAGAGATAAAGGCCACGCCGGGTTTAAGAGATATCATTCAACTTTGCACCATCTTGTTACCTTTAGGATCATTGAAGAGGCATTTCGCAATACAAACCAATTGTTTTTTTTGTTTTGTTGACTTTAAAAAATCTTTTGATATGGTTCCTAGGAAAAACCTTTGGAATAGGTTGGAAGAGATAAAAGTGTCTCTTGAGTTGAGGGTTGTTGCAATAAGGATGTATGAGAAAGTAATTTCTAAGTTTAAAAACACTAAGAGTTGGTCAAAAGATCTTAACTGTAATATGAGAGTCAAACAAGGTTGTCCCTTGTCCCCTACCCTTTTTGGCATATACATTGACAAGTTAGAAGAATGCTTGGAAAAAGAAGGTTGTGTCGGGCCTACTCTCACTTCTATAGTCGTCAATATTATTCATTATGCCGATGATATTGTTCTTATGGCAAGGAGTACCCATGATCTTGAAAACCAACTAAGAATCCTCAAGGATGTTTGCTCTAATATGGATATGATGGTTAATACTAATAAGACAAAATTTGTGATTATTAAATCGAATAAGATCCCTTAGGATACCTTTTTATATGACAAAAAAATCTTGGAGGATGTGACTTCATACAAATATCTTGGAATTAATATTCACCACAAGATCAATTGGAATTATAGCACTGAGAAAAGGATTGTTGGGGGATGGAAAGCTTATTATGGGCTTGAAAAGAATTGTAAAACAGCTCTTTGGAGTTGGGATAATAAGAAACTCCTCTTTGAGACTCTTGTTACACTTGTTATTCTTTATGGATGTGAATTTTGGGGTTGTATTATCTCTCATTAATCCTAGAGAAAGATAGAGAAAATGCAAAAGAATTTTATAACATACAATCTCAAAATTAAAGGAAATATGCCCTATCCCATCTTCCTCTTAGAAACGAGCCTCTCCGCCATTGAGAGCATGGCTATGACTAGAAACCAAATGTATAAGAACAATTTAGACACCATGGAAGATAAGAGGCTACCTAAGACTGAAGCGAGGATGGCATAAAGACGCTCGATCTTGGATAAAATATTGGGGAATCATGGAAGAAACCATTTTACAAAATAAAGATACTATTAAAAAAAACGTCAAATCAAAATTTAAGGAGAAAATTTGGTGTGATAAAGAGTTAGAGGAAAGAAGAAAACTAAGGTATTATAAAGATGTAATAAACCCTAATCTAGAAGATCAAAATTATCTATTCCTAAAATGCCATGGGATGAAAGAGTGTTTCACCTTTGTGACACTACGAATGTTGAATATGAAAATCACTTTCTCTTAGATTGTCCAGTCTATACCCATATTAGATCTCATTTTCAAAATATTTATCACACTACCAATCTTCCTAACCTCTTAACTTAACAAAAGTATGGTGATCTTGGAAAGCTTCTCTTAATGCTTTTCGAGCACAGAAACAAAATTCTAAATAATCACAAGTAATCACTTACCCTCTTAAGGTCCGATAGACCAATTTGGTCTTAGTGGAAGTTAATCATCATCAACATTAATATATTAATGGTAGTCCCAAGGCATGTCGGTCATCAACTGACAACAACCATTTTATAAAAGTGGTTGATATACGTCAATCAACTCCATTAATTTGGAAAGATGAATAAATGACCTCATGGACTTATATCAACCACTTTTATAAATTAGTTGATGCTAATTTATATAATGTAAAGAATTATAATATATAAGATATAATAACTAAAAAAAAGGTTTTAATTGTAAACATTTATCCTCTAATAAAAATAAGTCCTTCTTGTATGGATTTGGAATGATAAGATGGTTATTTGTAAATATTATTATGTTGTGTATATTTATGATTTGATAAATTAAGTTTCCTAATTTTATTCATATTACATTTTGCACTTTTTAATTATGAAGTTATTTATATAGTCAAATCTTATATAATCAAGTTTATTTTGTTTATATTTTATTTTTAAAAACTTAGAAATGACATATTTATGGATTAGTTTATTTTGTTTATATTTTATTTTTAAAAACTTAGAAATGACATATTTATGGATTATTTTGTTCTCTTTTATTTACTATATGAAGGTTCAATAGGGGGCTCAATGTTGGGGAAGGTCATTTATCCCAAAACTATTTTGTTTTAATTGAATTTAATCATAAGGTTTTTATAATAGAGAAAACTTAGTATTGAGGGTTTTATGGATATTTTCTTTCTCTTTTGTTATACGCAGAAGTTATAGGTAGATTGAGGTATATAGAAATCTATATACGTTGACTTAGTATTAGTTTCTTTTAACTTATTTAAATATTAGCAGTTTAATCAAAGTTTTAACAAAACATTTTGGATAGTTATTAGTTTAAAGCATTTTTTTCATGTTTAATTGGTGGTTCAAATGATCTTGTTCAATTTTAGTTTAAATCATAGGTTTGTCTCGTAATTTTCCCCAACTCAGCAATGCTCGAAAGTAATGGTGAAAATAAAGTATACCATTACTACTTGTAGACAATAAATGTTTGTTTTTCAATGTGATATTTATACTATGTCGGGGTTGTCGTGGTTGTTCTTTGAGTGACAATGTCGCTGTTTGTTGAGTGATAATGTGGTGGCCTCTGCATGTATGTTTCATGCAATTTACATCGACATCCTGTGTGTTGTTGTGAGCATAAAACCTTAGGAGCTCCGGGACCAATTTTTCTCAAAATTGTTCAAACCTTAGAACGGACTATTGGTCTTTTAAATGTTGGGAAGCATTTAGCCAAAAACCAAAAAAGCCGATGCGATGAGAGATTGCATTCATTTTTAGTATTTGAATGCCCACCATCGGGATGATAGTGTATCCTTGGTAAGATAAAGAGTTTAATTTCTATGTGGTCAAGCTTACGAGCCCAAGAATATTACATTCTTGGCAGCAACAAGGATTCATTGTTCTACTTATCTCTTGTCTTCCTCTCTCAATACTATTTGTAAACATGGAACACATTCTTCTTCTATTCAAACAAAACCCACAGATTTGTGAAAGGGATGGAAAATACTCATTGGGTTTGTTACCTAATCTGTTTGCGAATGCCATATTGAATCCTTTGGCTGGGTTCCTGCAAATGTAGAGCATTGTATGGCGAGAGGTCTGGCCTTCTACTATTGTATCTGCATCTAAGTTTTGAGTCTTTCAATATCGTTATAGGTGGCTTAACAGAGTAGTTGTGAGACCTACTCAGAGCAACTAACTACGATAAAAAAAAAAGCGGTGGTTGAATAGCTTGGTGTTCGTAAAGTCGATCACTTGAGGCTATGGTTCAAATCCTGCCCTAGAACCTACAGAAATCATAGTTTGATATTCCATGTGTTATCTTATGTTATCCGCGCTCCCGAAATCGAGAAAATGAAAGTGGGAATTTGGGTCGATTAATGAAAACCGAGATAGAAAGCAGGTGCGACCTTTTGCTGCGTAGGCCTGCCTATCTTATCTAAAGGACCTACTGAGAGTGAGTAATTTCATTTTCCCAACTGGCCCAAAACCACTCTATTCCATCGATCTAGCAGAGGGAATAGCGAAGCTGTGGATGTTGAGTCCTTTCCTTTCCAAAGAGAAAGGATTAACTATCTCTGTCTCGAAGTAACTATTTTAACCATGGAGTACTGGAACTATTAGGTACTAAAAACTGTCGGAAACCGACCTCCAATTCCAGATGTTCAATCCAGGCCTGGAGTGTTTGAGGACTCCGCTATTTATATATATCAGTCCGAACCAGTCAACCCAAGATCACTCAAAAAATGCATAATAATTGAAACGATTAAATGATTAGCAGAAGAATGAAGATAATTTGCCTATCCAAAGTAAAAAATGGTGGTTCAATAGTATGCTGGGTGTGAAAACTGTTTCTTGTCTCTAGCTTAATAGGGACATTTCCATTGCGAGAATAACAAGTGCGTGACTATTTAGATGGAAATGCATCAACCAAATTCATGTGACAGACATGAGAAGATTAAAGTTATGAATGGTTAAGAGGATGTCTCCGGTACTAGAGAGAGAAAAATGGAAGAAAGAAAATAAGACTGAATTGAATTACCACGAATGTTGGCACTAAATTATATCATTGTCCAACTGCCTATAAAAACTCTGTTGTTGCAAGACCACATCTAATTTTCAGTTACAAAAATTACTAATATATTTTATTGAATCAATAATTCTTTTCTCAATATATAAGTCCATATTGTTTTGGGATTTATATTTATATATACCAACGCTCATGGTCATGCAAGAGGTTAAGAATTCCCACATTGTTACAGGCATCATTGTCTTTCAAATTTTCATTTCAAATCGGTTCATATCCTTCTTTATCTCACTTTATAAATATTCCAGGATCAAAGTGCAGTGAGTTGTACACTATTTGAACAAAGTAAGATTTTTTAATGGCGTTGGAATTGCCACCATTGTATTCAATGGTGGCATCCTTTCCAGAGGTGATAGCAATTGTTGTTTTGCATCCAATACTACAAGGTCGTCTTGAAGCAGTCGGCGAGGTCTTGTTCTTTTCTCTCCACTTTGTTTTTTTCCATTGAATCCAAGGTGCTCTCAGGATGGACCATAGTTGAAATTCCGAAATGTATCTATTCCCAGCAACAGTGTTAAGCCAAATCATGAACATTAATATTGGTATCAATTCATTGTTTGTTATGGAAAATAAATAATGTGAACGACCACAGAGTTAACATAAGAGAGGGTCACACTGTTATGGAGCTCACAAAAGGGACGCCTGTGATAGTGGTTGCTCTAGTTGTTAGAACGCCACTCAAATTGGTAAAAGGGAAGATTGTCTGAAAATTCAGATAAATACGTAAACATACTCTTTTAGATCAACGATTCCACTAAAAATTTAAATGAAATTTAGAATGTATTTTCATGAATTTCTATCTAATACTTTTATATTTTGGCATACATATAACTATCTCTCATAAATTGAGTATTTACTATAATTATAATAATAACCATAAAAATGAATCCCACCATCATGATCTCAATCGCTGGTATGTTTTCCTTACAGATAGCTCTCAGCAGTTTGTAGTCCCATATCGATATATTCATGATCATGGCTTCTAGTTGCAAACTACAACACATTTTTACCATTATTGATACTTTGGATGCATATCCCGCGAAGACGTCATGTTCACAAGAATTACACAAATCTGTATATTTAGCCAAAATCGGTAGGGTCGTACTCGCCACAAAATTATGTCAAAAATTGTTACAAATATTATTTTATTATACCTACATAGAGGCATGCAACCTTGTTTCATATAAGAGTTGAATAAGGAACTGACCTCAATGTGGGAGAAGATGAGTCATCCCAAAATCATTTTGATTCAAATGCATTTAATCATAACCATAGTCTAACTTGTTTGTTTATTTTTTCATTTACAAAACCAATATTATGTATTATAAACTATTCATTAAAAGCTCCATCAACTTTTTCATTTAATCTTTAATAAGTTCTAAAATACCAAGTATTAAATCTCAATCATTTAATTAAATTAGTATTACTTATATCAAGTTTATTTCTTTAATAATAGATATTTTATGCCCGAAAATAATGTTCATAATATGTGAAATCTTCTTTTAAAACAAAATACATTTTTTTTAGAAAATTTGTAAAAAATATGATTATGAAAATTTAAATTTGATATTATTATTAATTTTAAAGAAATAAAAATATATATTTAAAGAATTAGCTAAGAAAATTTGTAAAAAATTTGATTATGAAAATTTAAATTTCATATTATTATTAATCTTAAAAAAAAATATATATATTTAAAAAATTAGAAAAAAAAATTGAAAAAAATATGATTATAAAAATTTAAATTTCATATTATTATTAATCTTAAAGAAATAAAACTATATATTTAAAGAATTAGCTAATTTATTTTCATATGATCCTTTTCAATAGGATTTCACATTGTTGAAGATCTCTGGGGGTTATTTAATTATGAAAAATAATCTCAATATATTATGGGTATTGAGACATATATATAAAGGAGTTATTTAATTATGAAAAATAATATCAATATATTATGAGGTATTGGGAGATATAGGGTTTCAAAGAATTTATAGATATGAAAGTTGATATTGACAATCAAATAAATAATTAAGCTGAAAGGTGTACACCTATTGACAATGGGCATATTTAATAGGGGTTTAGTGCTTAATAAGTTTTCTATGGACACGATTAAATATGGCTGGAATATTCTTAGTAGTCACACAAAATAAATGGCTGTGATTTCAATCATTAACTTCCTAGCTATTATAAAGACATCAGTTTATGTGTTTACTTTTTTACATTTATCTAATCATATTTAAAAATTACTTTGATAGCTAACTGATTGCCACTTAAGTGATTAACAGAAATTAAAATATTAACACCAGATAAATGAAGCCCAACAGTTTATTTATTAATAGATAATAATATTTAATATATTCTTTTAAAGATTCATTTCATCTTCTCGGCTTTTCTACGTTCACCAACAGCTATTTTGCTGCTGTGCTAGTAAATTAATTCAATCTAAATCTATGAGAAGCACAAAGTTCAACATTAATTACAAAGTTCAACATTAATTTTCATCAGCGACAACATCCTTTTCAGGCAACTTATAAATTGTCAAGTCTAAATCGGTGTGCAAAACTCAAAACATAATTGACCTCGACTACAAATCTTCGTCGGCATTGACCTCGACTACAAATCTTCGTTGGTTCGTCGGCCTCAAAAAAATAAAAGCCACACGATTGCGCCGGCAAACGACTATTTGTAGATCTAAACAAACATTTTTGTTCTTCTAATCATTGTTCAGTCGTAGGCTTGAAGTTGGGAANACCTCGACTACAAATCTTCGTTGGTTCGTCGGCCTCAAAAAAATAAAAGCCACACGATTGCGCCGGCAAACGACTATTTGTAGATCTAAACAAACATTTTTGTTCTTCTAATCATTGTTCAGTCGTAGGCTTGAAGTTGGGAATTGCTCAGATAAAAATGGAAGAATCAGGAAGTGGAAACAATATTGAATTGTACCGTCCTGTGACGGTCGATCTGGCTAAACAGATATTGGTCCGAACGCTGACCAGGATATCTTCTTCGAGGAGTTCAGAAACTGCCACTGTAGTAGAGCCAAATGAATTTGATTTGATTTCACAGCTACCCGGGGAGGGAGTTCAGCAACACTTGATCTCGAGTGTAATGTTTAGATATTGTACTCGAGGAGCAAATAGAGATGAGTGGGTTTTGCAGAGTATATGGGATAACGTGGATATACGTAATTTAGATAACATTAGATCAGCCGAACACTATGAATGGCACCCTGACATTATGAATGCAGGTGTGGACGATCTCAGAACTGCAATGGTCGAAAATATTCATGTTGTTATGTTGCGAACTATAATGGATTGGAGCCGCCAAGACGGACGCGTTGGCAGTCTGCAAATTGCATGGAGTGGCAGTTTCTCTGATGCTCGTAGCATGTTGCAACGCATGGACAATAATGAGGCTTCTATACAACTCAGACATGAAACTTTTGAACTCCATTGTCACTTGAGAGATGAATATATTGCCCGCCATCGGGATGATCCTATATCCATTGCTCTCTTAGCTGAAGTGGCTCTAGAAGGTATGCCTACGGTTATCATTTCGGAGGAGCAGATCGGCACAGGTGAGGAAAATTTATGCGCAATTTGTCGTGATATTTTTCATGTTGGAGAGCGTGCAAAACGTTTACGTTGTAGTCATATTTATCATGAAGAATGCATTCTTGATTGGTTTCTGCATAAGGTTTCTTGTCCGTTATGCAGACGTGAGTTTTAATAGCTTTGTATTTGACTTTGAAAATATCTCCAAATCGAATGAGTCTTTTCCAATTAAAAGGTATGATTAGCACATCCACATCAGACGTGAATGGTGAACGCAGATAGGAATGGCCTATCGAAATAACGATCAGTGAACCATTTTTTTAATTTTTACCATACAGTAATTGTTTTGATATGCAAATGAATGGTGAACGCCTATCGAATTCACTATTAGTTTACCATTTTTTTTTAACTTTTACAAAAATTGTTTTAATATGGAAAATGCAATAAATGTATAAACTTCAATGTTACTTAAATAACAATATGTTTTAATTTGAAAATTCAAACAAATAAGGTAACTAAGTTTCATTGTAAGTATGCTTTATTAGATTCTATGTTACTGATTAGATTCTATGTTACTGATGTGATATTTTTCTTTGATCTTTTATTTTCATCATTTTACTTAAATTGTTAATATTATGGTTAATTGTTTCATGATGTTTGAGAGTGGCTCCAATTTCATTGGAGTTCATATGGAGAAAGTAGAATTTTAGGTCCCTCATTCAAAATTCAGTAGGCTTAAGAGTTTTCAAGATTTCAAGATTGGGAGGATTGCAATGTTTCCATTGGATTCTATCATGTGTGAGATTATGGAACTCACATTTAATCAAGATAATCAAGCCCTTTATGTACGGATGTTGGTGGCATTGATTGTTGAACTCTTTGTCATGACGCTAGTAAAAATGTACCATTCACTCAATTATAAACTCTTATGTTAAAAAAATGTACCATTTACTCAATTATAAACTCTTATGTTGACATAAGAGTGGTTGAAGGGAAAGACAAAGATGTGGGATGTGTTTCATGATGATATGAGTTTGAACAACAGTTTGGAGTTGACATTAGCCAACTTGGATCTTAATGAGGTAGTGCTAGAGCCTGCCACTTTTGATGATGGTGATCCTCTTGACGGGTCATCCTCCACATCAAAAAATGCAAAAATTGCATTGAATATAGGGGAGGAGGAGGAGGAGGAGAATGGAGGAGTACTAACACTCATTACTCATGAGCTATGAGATTATTCCAAATACAGTTCTAGCATCTACCCTATAACTATTTTGTATTTTTCATTGACATTCCCACCTATAGTATCAATGACTCTAACTCAGTATCTATCTACATTATAATACATTTTTATTTTGATGACTTAATGAGATTGAGAATGTTGTAGCTTATGGTTCTAATTTCTTGTGTGTTCAATGTTTGTCATTTGATCATCATTGATGTTACAATGTATTATGTTACATGTTTTGTATCATGTGAATATTCTACTTTCTAACAAAATATCAATCTTTAAGTCTATTTCATGTTTGTATGCGTAATTTTAAAAAAAATTCACATATATAATTTTCATATATATAAACATGTCATTGTGTTATGTTTCTTGGTAGCCCTCTTTGAAATTTGTATTTTTGTGTCCATGTGTATGGTGACTTAGATTATATTCTTTGATTTATTAGGTGTTCTTTACATAAAAGTACCAAGTATTCATTTCAGAGAACTATCTATTTTCTTAGAGAATTTGAAAAATATTGTTTTCTAAAGCGCCAAATTTACATTCAAGTTTCTTGTGAATAATGTGCCCTAATTGTCTGTCCCGAGGAGGGTTAGGGAATAATCAAACTTGAAAAGATCCATAAAAAGTCAAAACAGAAAGAAGTCAACAATCTAGAGGAAATTAGAAAAAGACTTGTGACACTTTGTAGAAGGAAATAAGGACGCAAATGGAAGCCTGGACTCGCTTAGTTGGAAGGAGTTGATTACATAATTCCAAAAGAAGAGAATGCATTCATGCATGAAGAAAGGATTAGGACGGAGCTAATCCTAAATGATATGATCCATTGAGGATTATGACGTATATGTCCATGTTCCCATTGAAAGGAGTAGCCATGATAACCAACACATATTCAGAAGAAGTCTTCTTCAAAAAGAAGCCTTAAAGAATCCTTGGTTTTCCATCTACAGCCATGATCCCATGATGAAAAGAAGAAGTTGGAATATTCAGGGCATGGAATCTATAAAAGACTCCATGGACCTAAGACATATAGATAAACATGAGGAGGAACATGAATATTCCAAGAAATAAAGAAAAGAGAGAGCAATGAGTTATTATACTGAGAATCACAAAGACTACGAGCTTGGTTTGAACCCACTAGAAGCAATCGAGTAGAACAAACAAAAGTTATGATAAAGAACAATTTATGAAAGAAAATGTGAAAAAGACTTATGAATGGAAGCATTGCAATATTGATAGGTTCTTCTAGAAGGAGGGAGAAGACTATGACAACAACTTGTTCCAGTAAACTAGATATACCTCTTGTAGTATCCATGGATTGGAATTTACATGTAAAAGATTGTTCTTCCAAGTAAAGCAAGTGAGAAACAAGCTTATACCAAAAATAGACCCATCTATGTAGATATAAGAAGACCATATATGGATTCAAACAAATTGATGCAGAGTATATCATATACAACAAAAGCATGGTGAAAACTTTCTATGACAGAGATAGTGTGTTAGAATAGTTACTTAGAAGTCTGGGATGATGGATCGTTAATACATGAAAAAATATAATGATGACAAAAAAAGTGCTACTTGGATATTTCAGTTTGAGCCATGCCATGATGTCATGAGATAGTAGGAAACATAAGTGTTGAATTCGACCATGATATATTGTAATGAGCATAGCCATATGAAGCCTTCACACAAAACCAGTGTTCCATGACACACCTAAGTACATTGAAATCAAGCATTATATTCTCCATGATGAATTCCAGAAAAGAGAAGTGGTTCTCCAATATATCTCCATAGATGAGAAGATAACAAATACTTTGGTAAAGCCTCTGTCCATGATGAAAAGTTTGCGTACTCAAGAAACAAGTCAGGGTTCGTGGAGATGAATTCCTTATTGAAAAAGGAAGAGATTAGTTCGAGGCTAGGAGGGAGAACTAATATGTTATTGATTTATGGACAGCCATTTTTGAGTTTGAAAAATGGTCCACGATGAGAATTTAATTTCTAGTTCATAAATTGGTTTAATATTTCTAACGAATAGAGATTTTCCAGTTTGTAAAATGGTCGATATCGGATAGTCATTTTCGCAATGAAAATGGTATGATAGATTGTTGATGTACCATAGACAACGACTCCCCTTCTGGCCAATGTGGGGGAATGGTCTACAATAGTCATTCTTCTTGGCAATCACTCTGAGTAGTGGTCAAGTAGAATGTTCCACCTCGTTGGGCAGTCATTCTTTCAAAGTTGGTGGAGGACAGTCATTCCCTAGTGAAGACTCATTCTCTCCAGGTCACACTATGATTAGTTCCAGAGTAATGGCCTAGTTAGGTGAATGGTTTAGGCTAACAAATTAGGGACATACATTCCCTAGGGAAGACTGGTTCTCTCCAAGTTGCACTATTATTAGTGCCAGAGGAATGGCCTAGTTAGGTGAATGGTCTAGGCTCATAAATTAGGGACAATTATTCTTCTATGCTTGAGAAGAATAGTCTAGACGTCCCATGGCTGATGTTTTACCTTTTTAGGGTAAATGATCTTCAATGGAAAAATGGCCGAGATGAATCAATTTATATCATGATATTGTTTTATGCATGTTGATATCAGATGATATGATTGTTTTGGAGACTCTATGTCCCTTGACAGTAGATGTATGCTACTGGTGGATATGTTCCACTAGTCATAAGTATGCGTCACTGATTAAGTAAATGTGTGTTACTTGGTGTGGTTGTGTACAACTCAATAGTTTATGTGTACTACTATGGATAGACATAGTTGTGTTCTATTGAATGGAATTGTTCTCATTGCCATGAATACTATCAATAGTGTTGGAAATGATTATCATCTAGATGGATAGTCAGTGTGTTGGTGGATAGACATTCTCGAGGTGGAAAATGACCTAGGACATTTATTCTTCTAGGACGTGTGTCTGGATTAGAAGAATAGTCTTTGTATCCCATGGCGTGGCTTCTAGCATCTATTGGAATAGATATTATTCTAGGACATATGTCTGGATTAAAAGAATGGTTCTTGTATCACTGTGTGGAGTGAGTGACTTATCCAACTTAAATTCTAATTACTCAAATGGAGTATGGATTTGAGATATGATACAATTCATGCTATGAGTTGATATTGATAATGATGATGGTGTTTGTGATTTGATCATGAGATAGCATGTGTGGCTATGATGATTCCACCCGTTGAATGGTATGTTTGTGATCAAGACCATTACTTTTAAATACCTCCCTACCTAGGAGGGAGTGTTGATATTATGGTATCTACGGGAGGTACTAAAACTCCACATGTAACCATGACAAGAATAGAATATTTTGGGAAGCAAGAAGAAACTAAAAAGCATCGAACATAACCCTAGAAGACAAGTCGGCTAAATAAAATAATTAATGTTGAGTTTTTATCCTCTAGAAATAGAAGTCGGACCAGATAGGTAAGGAAGAGAAATATAAATATAGGATTCCATAGCTTGTTTGGATACACACAACTCGTAACTGCAGAAATTTAGTGCGCACTGTAGAAATTTAGTAAGTGCGCAAGTCATGAGAGTAGTTGCAGTTGCAACTGCTACAACTAGTATTTTCGGTTTTAGGATTGGTCTTTCTCTTGGTTATGGTTTATTATTTCTTCTTGGTATTCTATCTCTAGAGAGTGGTATGCTACCTTGATTGGATTTTGGACCTAGGTTTTACTTGCAGAATTATTCTCTCTGCCAAGGTTAAGGTGCTTG
>SNQJ01S0056330.1:44134-58526 GCA_010110895.2 Picea sitchensis | reverse complement strand
GGATTGTACTATAGTACCTTGGGAGTCATTGACATCAATGGTGATTTCCCTCGCACTTGTTAACGGTTACATCAATGACCGGTAATCAAGTGGTTTCTGCCATGTTCGACTTCGACACATGTAATCACATGGTTGGATTCGTACTTTGGGTGATGAGCTTGAAGACCCCGGATATTATCCTAGTGATCCTAGTGAGCCAGGTTGCGATGGAGTATGTATAATTTGTGACACATAGATCCACTGTGTATGTTTCATGGCTATGTCGTCTTGACTAAAAATTTATCACATAGATCCACAGTGTATTCAAGTGGCTATGCTATATTATGACTGCATGGATCCACAGTGTATGATTGGTGGCCATGACCTTGGTTTATGATGTCATCAGTCTATGATCTGAGTATGGGAATGCCTACCTCAAATTGGTATACATGATATTCTGCTGATGCTTGGATGTTTGCAGGTCTCTGATTAGATGTGCTCTTGGTTCTTGACACACACATGCAACTTACAAAGTCTATCGGTTGTCACTGATTCCACTCTCAGACTTTTGGGGGCAATCTGTTATCCTCAATTTTGGTCATCGTGATGATGTTATGATAATGTTATGATGATGGAAAATCAAGCTCTTCACTAAGAACACTTTCCTAAGAAAAGTTACATTTGTCTGCTTCTAGAAATCATGTTTTCTTAAGAGGTTCGCAGGATACCTATATACTTGCCTGCGACAATGCCTAATTCTCGCAGGCTGCATTAAGATGGGGTGCGAGGGTTTCACACTGTACCTAACTTCCAGGGTGCGGGTGAGCAATGTTCTTAAGGAAAAAGATGAAGTTCGAGCCTCTGAAGGAATCTTGAGAAAGATGAGTTAGCTAATGAATAGGACTATCTAAGTAAACTCACACGATGTGGGATCATTTCTATATCAATGCTAATCTATCTTCTCCTATATATTGAGAATATTTCTCATGGAAAATTTTGAAACAAACCTTAGAGATTGATTGGAGGTGAATGCCAAGAGCATGTGGAGGAGTGCTGAAGCTAGAGACAACAACAGGTCATCAAAAGTGGTTGATTTCTTCTTAAAGGAAAGTGTGTGTGTGAGCTAGGAGCCATCGAAGGGAGACCTACGACATCAAGTCTCAAGTTGTAAGTTCTCTTTCAGTTATTTCAATACATTAATATGTCCCTTTTCCCACTTCAAAGATGATGTCACTTTATTACATAACTCCTTGATCATATGTATAGACTAGCTATTGAATATATATTAATCTGCCTTTACCTTGATTGGTTTGTCTTGTTGTGATCAGGCAGTTAAAGGCATTGGAAAATCATGAATTTAAGCGAGAGACTTAGGAAATGTTCATGGGTATGACCATAATCTTTATCTCTTGGATTCTTGGAACAACAGAGACTTAAGGAAATCGTTCATAAGGTATGACCATAATCTTTATCTCTTAGTTCATTCAATAGGTTAGATATAGGGAAAGTGTATTATTCTGTCCTGTTTTGTTCTAGATCCAGGTGGATCTAGGGAGATCAGTTTATGTCCGCACTCACGGATTTATCCTGAAACAATTATTCAACTGAATCAACCACTAGTTTAAATAGGCCTTGACCTCTAACAATTTGTGTAGGAGTTATTTCAAGGTCATATTCCTATAGCGATGTCATCTAATTTTCCCTTTTCTCACCCAACTCTTTTTGTACTAACATGTTTCTCACAGTCGAGTAAGGAACACCAACTTTGGTTCTGCATTTTAGCAGGTAAGACCAAAAGTGTTTTACTACTTTAAAAACAACATATGCCTGCTGATCTACTGCTGGATAATTAAGTTCTTCTCCTTTAAAATCTGAGCTCATGAAGGCAATGGGTATCTCATTTCTTTCAACATTTTTCTGTGTAAGTACATCAACATAAGATTGACCATATGCAAAAGTGTAGAGAGTGAAATCCTGAGAAAAATCAGGACTCATCAAAGAAGGGGCTTATATTATTTATTTTCTAATTGAATCGAAATCCTAACTTTCTTGAGGTCCCCATCGATACAAAACATCCTTTTTAATTAAATTTTGTAACGGTCTAACCATTTCTGAGAAACTCGGGATAAATCTTCTAACAAATTAATCTTGCCCAAAAAGGATTGAATGGCCTTTTTGGAATATGGAGGTGGAAGTTTAGCAATGGATTGGGTTCTTTTGGGATCAATAATCATTTCGTCTTTAGATACTATGAACCCAAACAATTTTCCTTGCTGTACTGCAAAGACCGATTTCTTAGGGTTGAGAGATATGTCGAACTTGCGGCATCGTTCCAAGACAACCCTAAGGTGAGACAAGTGATCTTTCTTGTTTTTAGAAAAGATAGTGACATCATCAAGATAGACCACAATTGACTAGTTAATGAGGCCATAGAAAGCAATATCCATCGCTCTCTGGAAAGTGGCACCGAAATTTATAAGTCTAAAAGGAATTTTCCTGTAGACACAAGTGCCCCATGGGGTACAAAAGGTGGTTTTAAGCTAGTCCAACAGAGACATAAGGACTTGATCGTATCCCAAAAAACCATCTAAGAAAGACAGTATTTCGAAACCAGACACCTGTTGTAGAATCTATTACATCGAAGAATTCATGTAGTTGTCTTTGTCAGACACTTGGTTTAGGTTACGGAAGTTGACACATAGTCGAATTTCACCACTTTTCTTCCTTACAGAAACTAAATTAGACACCCATTGAGTGTGCCTAACCAGGAAAATTATCTTCACAGTTAGCAATTTGTTTAGTTCCTTTTTAACAGTCGGTTCCAATTTAGGATGCATTTTCCTCAATTTCTGTTGAAAGTGTTGAGTCTGTGGCTTCATAGGGATTACATGCTGTATGATGTTTGGATCAAAATTTTTCAAGTCATCATACGTCCAGGCAAATACATATTTAAATTATTTAAATAGTTTTATGAAAGAAGATCTTTCTTGCTCGAAACATCCCTTTACCATATTAATATTTTGAGGATTATCTCTTGTTCCTAAATTAACAGTTTCATAGATCAAAGAGGAATTGTTAGTTTTACAGTTGACTACCCCTCTAAATTTGTCATGCAATTCATAAAATTTATCTAATCTCACAACAGATCTAGGGATAGAGTTTACCATCTCATATGTCGATTCAAGAGATCGAGGATCAGATATTACCATGAAGTTTCATAGATTCTCGTCATGAGTGCCTTCATCAATGACTGCATCTTGGAAGGTGTATTCCATATGCAAAAAGATGATGATCTGCTGGTCATCATTGAATACTCTCCAATTCATGATGTTATTCGGAATAGACGACTTGAATAACAATTCGATCGAAAACACATTAGGGGAAATACCTTCAACAGGAAAAAATTTAGAAGCAACATTGGCTAGTAGATCAGCTTCCAATTTACTCATCCTAGGAATATAATTTATATTAAATGCTAAAAATTTATGCATTAAACTCCATACCTAAGTTTGGTAGCTTTTCAAATGCGGTGATAAACATTGTATGGAGTTTCTTACCTGTTTGACCACGATTTCTGAATCACCAAATACTATCAAATTTCACACATCCATACCCAATGCTTTCCTAAGTCCTTGTAGAAGTGCTTCGTACTCAACGATGTTGTTAGTACATTCAAACTCCAACCGACAAGAAATAAATTTGTATTACCTGTAGGGTCGATGAGTACACAACCAACACCTACTCCTTCTCGGGATTTGGATCCATCAAAATATAAGGACCAGATCTTTGCGTCATCAATAATACTTGGCGTATTCGACAAAGATGTTGTTTGAGTATAGGCTATAACTTCAGATTTCTACCTTGGATCAATGATAGAAGAGACTTCGGTCATGAAATTACCAAAAAAGGTATTCATTCCATGCATTTCAAATGAATTTGCGGATGTAACAAACGATTCATTTGTATCGTTCAGATATTTCACAATATGCTTAAGATAACGTTCCCTCTTTATCCTAATTTTGTTGGGCTGTCCATTTTTAGGTAACCACAAGTGAGAGAAGTCTGTAGAAAAATATCCGTGCAACTGTTCTGACCAATATCTGCTTAAAAACAGACCATAAACTTTGGGAATATCAATAACAACAATATCAATAATCTGATGAACTTTAGGATTGGATGATAATCTAATCGACACATTTTTAAGCTCACCGATTACTTTAACATTTGTTCGATCTAGCTGAATAATTTTAAGATCAGAAGGTTGTACTTCTGCATTAAATTTTTGACATACAGATAGAGGAATCACGTTTGATGATGCACTAGAGTGAACCATGCAATTATGTACATTCCTATTAAAAATTTCAAAGGTTAATAAAAAAAGGTGGGACATTTTTCCTTGTGGAAACATTGAAATTCTGTTGATTTTTTATTGCTATCCCTAAAATAGTTTTATTTACATTTGCTACAGTTTTTTCTTCTAAGTCCCTTTTGTCTTGAGGTTCATATGGATTTTTCATTGGGACATTTTTAGCTGTGTTTGAATCAATTTATGCTGATTTTTTGCTGCTAAGATCGTTCTTTTTACTTTTTTTTTTAGCGATGCTTTGAAGCATTTTCTGCAAAATAAGAAGAAATTTCAGCAGTTCAAAAACATTAATATTAGCCCTCAATTTTTTTAGATCATCAATTAAATCATATTCTAAAACTGGGGCTACTAGGGGAGTTATTTTTGGGCTGAGGAAGCGATGGTCTATTAACCTATGCATGGCTCTGCAACTCTGCTAACTGCTGCACACACACATTATGACTCCCTCTCTGGGAGGGGATCCACCTCCGGATTCCATGTCCGTTGACATGTAGGCCTTTCAGGCCCTAGTTTCATCCTATGCTAAAGTGCCTAAGATTCCACCCTCTTGTTTCATCAAAAAGGTGGCTGAAATCCCCAAGGTCTCAGTCTACGCTCCTTCAGCACAACCATTGGCTCTAAGGCTAGTAGATCATGGATTTATCAGACATTTCACAGGATTATGGACATCTCCAAGAGCCATGCATATCTGGATGGAAGAAAATTGGTGCAAGATGATCAAAGGGAAACTCTCGACATCCTTTTGCGGTAAGGGATTCTTTGCCTTTCTATTTGAAAAGAAAGAAGATAGAGATATGATCTTTCACAGTGGCCCATACTTCATGGGGGCTAGAGGAATGTATCTAAACAAATGGCCTCCAGATTTTAGCCTGGAAAATGATATCCTCTCTGCAGTCCCAGTCTGGGTTAGGTTACCCTTCCTTTCCCTGTGCTGTTGGAATGATGAAACAATTTGAAACATAGGAAACACCCTTGGCAAGTTCATAGACCATGCTGAGCCAAAGGATGACCTTCAGGCCTGTGCAAGACTCTGTGTAGAAGTTGATCTGGAAAAGGGCCTCCCAAAATCTATACAACTAAATCTTGATAGTTGGTCCTACATCCAACAAGTGGATTATGAACAAATCCCCTTCAAGTGCAAAATCTATCATGAATATGGTCACTTCGCTAAATCCTTCCCTCAAGCCAAATATTCTCAGGATCAATACCCCAAGCAAGACCAGTGGCAGCAACCCAAAAGGAAGAAACCAAATGGGAAAAATCAACAGATCTCACACCAAAATCAAAGGGAAAAGCCTACTGAGACAAAAGAAAAGATCCCCAGATCTCCTAAAAAAGGAGAATCAAGCCATAATTGCCAAGTCGACCTTAGCCAAAATAGTACTCCAACTGTCGACATGGAACCATAGGAAATCAGTGGGAAAGGACTAGAAGCAGAAAAAAGAGGAAGCGACATTGCCCTGGAAAAGAATAAAGAAGTTTTGGAAATAAGCGAAGATCACGCTCAATCTCCACACACCCAAAATATGGAAAAGCCAGAAATATCATAAGAAGAGGGCCGAGACTCCTTAGACAACGAATCTGAAGTGGAATTAACCCAAACCATTAATAGTAAAAAACCTAGAAGGAAATCATATCGAAACAAAATGGAATCAACAACAAAGAGGGAAAAGGAACTAGGGATTCAAAAAACTACTGAGGAATCCATCAAGAAAGATGGAAAAGATGGTAAGAATAAAGCATCTCATCACAAGGGAACAAGTTCACAACCCTCAAGAGGGGGGGAAACCAAACGCCTTGATAAATGATGAAAATCGTCTCCTGGAATTGTAGGGGATTAGGCAGTAGCCACAAGAAAGAACATCTCAAAAAACTTCTACAGGTAGAAAAACCATCAATCCTCATGCTTCAGGAGATGAAACTGGGGGAACTGGAAACCCTCAATGACCTTAAAAAAATATGGAATAATTGCGATGGATGCGCAGTGAGCTCCAGAGGGGCTTCAGGTGGAATCAATATCCTCTAGAAAAGGGCAAATTTTGATTTGCAAGTGCAAACGCAAACCCAATTCTAGATCCGAGTGAATCTTCTCAACAAAAATCAGGTATGCTCTACTCCATTATTAACGTTTACATACCAAATAATTACAATGAAAAAATTGAATGCTGGGAATCTCTGATAGACTTTTGCAAAGAAAATCCCCCCCAAAACCTCATTATCGCAAGAGACTTCAACACAACTAGAGCCGCAATGGAAAAAAGAGGAGGATTGGTCGTTAGAGATCAATTCTGAGAAATACTGGAGGACCTCATCTCGGATATGGACCTATATGACGTCCCATCCAGTAAAGGGATATATACATGGAACAATAGAAGAGCAAGTCCCGAACATATCACAGCTAGACTGGATAGATTCCTGATCAACTGCGAATTATTGGCCCTCCCTGATAAGTCGTGCTCAATGAATCTCCCCTGGGCTGGTTCAGACCATCGCCCCATAAGACTGACCTTTGAAAAGCATCAGAACTAGGGCCAATCCCCTTCAAGATAAATCCTCTTTGGCTGGACTGACCAAAGATTCTTCAATCCATTTCTCAGATCTGGAACCAGTGGATCAAAGGATCGCCAAACTACATTTGGGAGCAGAAACTCAAAACAATCAAAGACATGCTAAAGAGATGGGCTGAAGACAATTCGCACGATAAAGCACAAGTCAAAAAGGCCCAACTAGAGGCCCTCCAAGAGGAAATGGAAAGCACATAGATTCCACAGAGTCTCCTCACCCAAGATAAATCCCTTCACAAAGACTATCTCTGAGCCCTAGAGAAAGAAGAAACGACCTGGAGGCTTAAATCTAGGAGCATCTGACTGAAGGCATGTGACCAAAATACCACCTTCTTCCACAACCAAACCAAAGTCAGAAACTGGGCCAACCAAATCTCTGAGCTTAAAATTCCTGAAGGGGAAACAATTCAGGATTGTGACCAAATCAAGCATCTCGCCTCCTCTCACTTCCATTCCCTATATACAACCTCTGGTCAAGATGATGCACACCTCTTTGATCAATTTCTCTAGCATATCCCCTCCAAAATAATCAAGGTAGATAACCACTTGCTAGATTGACTCATAGAAGAGGCTGAAATTCTCAGAGTCCTGAACCAATTTCATGAAGACAAAGCTCCAGGCCTGGATGGATTCACTCTTCACTTTTACAAAAAATGTTGGGCTATTTCACCAGAATGCTTCGTTTTTCTCACAAAGCCAAAAAACTGGGCAGAGCAACGAACTCCTCCTTCCTTGCTCTCCTCCCAAAAGAACATGGAGCCTCCTCCCTCAATCGCTTCAGGCCCATCTCGTTCTGTAACATTTCCTATAATATCCTAGCCAAAATAATAGAAAACAAACTCAATCCCCTCCTCAGTGCGCTAATCCTCCCAAACCAGGGAGGTTTTGTTGCAGGTCGCCATATCTGGGATAACTACATTCTCTTTCAAGAAGCAATCCATGCTAGTAACACTCGCGGGGAGTCCAGAATGGCTTTAAAATTAGATATGGCCAATGCTTTTGACAGAGTGGAGCATAAATTTCTCTTCAAAGTCTTGCGCAAGTTTGGTTTCAGCCATAATTTCATGAATTGGATCAACTCGTGCATTGAGTCTCCTTAGAGAGTGCCTCTAATAAATGGTAGACTAGGCCCCTTCTTCAAGGCGTCTAGAGGATTAAGGTAGGTCTGCCCCCTCTCTCCTATTCTCTATGTGCTCATGGCAGAATTGCTAAACAGAAGCCTCGAATGGAAAAGTGCCTTTGGCAACATTCCTGGTATAAAAATCGCCCAAGGTGTGAAAAGACTAAACCACTCCCAATTCACAGATGACACAATCCTTCTGAGTGGTGCTTCCAAAATTATGGCCAGAAGAATCCTTTGAGTCCTGGATACCTTCATCATAGTCTCGGGAGGCTCTCTAAATAAATAAAAATCTCATATCTATACCTGGAATGTCTCGGTAGGCACCAGGGCGGGTATAACTCAAATAATGGGCATCGCCATCACCCAAGACTAGAAATCCTTCAAATATCTAGGCCTCCCCCTCTGCCTCAGAATGCTTACCGGAGAATACTGGCACCACATCCTTCAAAATAATAGGGAAAAATGGATAGTTGGGGAGCACGATGGCTAAACCCAGTAGGCAGGGTCGTTTTAATAAAGTCTGTCCTTTCGACCCTTCCCATGTTTCAATTCTCCACCCTCCTTGCCCCAAAGGGAATTCTTCAAGAAATGAGTCAACTCATTTGCAAATTTTTATGGTAGGGAGGGGCCTCAAATCACAAAAAACTCCACCTGGTAAAGTGGGAAACGGTCACCCAGCCGAAATCTAAGGGAGGCCTGGGCATCCGAGACCCCAAAATCACCAACTCAGCAATGGGAGCGAAAATTTTGTGGATACTAATCTCAGGGGACAATGATTGGCAGAAGCAGGCGATCATAAACAAATACAAACTAGGAAAAAGAAAAAGAAGCATGGACAATCCACATCCCCACCAAACAGGATCCCAAATCTGGAAACTAATAAAGGGAGTCGCCCCCTTTTTCAGAGAGCACCTCTCTTGGATTCTGGGAAATGGAAAAACAATAAAAATCTGGTAGGACATGATCTTCGGGGTAGCCTTTAACCCCAGAGACGAAAATCTCTTAGATCTAAAATGTTGGATGCTTGGTATGAGAAAGCATACTCTGTTTGATATCTCAACTTGGAATGATAATGGTAGTTGGAAAGATTGGAACTTGGGGAATGCCCCCCAACATTTAACAAGACAGGCTCAAAGCCTAATCAAGCTACTAAAAGGGGCATCACCCATCCAAAAAACACAACCAGACATTAGGGGTTGGGGGAGCTAGGGGTACTTAGTAAAAACAAGATACAACTAGCTCCTCGAGAACACGGATGGACATCATTCCTCAACAAAATGGAAAAATATCTGGAACTGGGACTCCCTCCCAAAAATCAACTTCTTCACATGGACTTTAGCACATGGAAATATTTTAACAGGGGAGAATCCCATGAAGAGAGGCTACCTGGGTCCCTTCATCTGTCTGCTCTGTAAAAACAATCAAGAAAATACCAGCCATCTATTATGGGACTGCCCCTTTGCAAAAAATTGTTGGAACCTTGCCTTCAAAGACCTAGTTAGATTCATTCGATGGCCCTCCTCCCCCCACCCCAACCTGGGGAACTGGGATAAATATTATCGGGGCTCCTTCAAGGATAAGACAATATTGAAACGAGTGTGGAGGGCACTTGCAAAATTTCTATGCTGGAAGATCTAGAAATCAAGAAATAGAAAAATCTTTCAAGGAAAGATCACTCCCTCCCAAATAGTAGCAGCTAAGGCAAAGTTGCTTCTATCTGAAACCATTTTCTCTCGTTCTCTGAAAATCAAAGATACACCAAACTGGAATGACTGGGAAAAAGACTGGATAGCAAGATTCAATCTCAGGGATGTTAAGTCTCCTTAGGAAACTCCAAGATCATGATGGCAGCTTCATCACACTCCCAACATGGAACTCTGGATCCAGAAGCAAAAAACCCATACTCTTTTCTTTGACGAATCTTCTAAAGGAAACCCAGGGGAGGTAGGTGTGGGGGGGGATTCTCTATGATCCCAGGGGAAAAACAACGTCTTGTTACCACTGGAATCTAGGGATGGACACCAACAACAAAGCTGAGGCATACACTCTTTTAAAAGGAGTTCAACTGGCCCATTCCAAGGGAATAAGAAATCTTTTGGTCCTCGAATATTCCCTCACCATAATAAGACTGATGGTCAAGGGATCAAACCCCAAAGATCCCAGCTTAAAATAGATCCTAGACAGAACCAGACTAGACTCTAAAGGAATCAAGCTCTCCTTCTATCACATCCTCCGCGGTAACAACATCGAAGCAGACAAGATGGCCAATGTAACCATTAGGAAACCTCCCGACACTCTCAACATCGACGAAGTTTCAACCCCAACCACCTTATATTAATGAGAATTCAAGAGAAATTTTTGGCTAGTCAAAGGAGTCCCTCCTCTTGGGGATTAAGCTTCCCCCACGACCACATGGTTAGAAAGGGAGTGTTCACACCCATTTTAGTTGGGGTCCAACTTGCAAGGAAAGTCACGACATGGATGGGTGGACACTTTCAGTTGTCCACGTGACAACCTGCCGTCGCATCATATGGCTTGTAACATACGCGATTCATCTACCTCGAGGGTACAAGATGATCTCACCTCCAAGCACTATGAAATATTCTTCTCACATGGGAAAATAGATGTATCCGACTCGCCTGTGTGGTTTTAATGACCAGGACTATCACCTCCCTCACCGATTTAGCTCCCCTGATGTCAGCTGTCCCTCCATGGCGTCGAGAAGTACTATGTACAAGAATCTTCCCACAAACTCGCAGGCTCATTCGTCACCTTCCCCCTCAGCAAACCTGCAGACTTCCTTTTGCTGCGTTTGGCCCTCATGGGAAATCCTCTCCAAACATTTGCCTCTCTAGATCACCCCGACTCTTATATCAACCCCCTCGCCACCTTGTAGTCATTCCCGTTTTCATCAGCGAGCCTCTTGTGTCACCAGGTGTTGTAAATTACTTATTTACAGTGCCTGGAGGATTCATCTCGCCTTAACCTTGCCCCTCACTCCGCTCCCTGCTATGCAACCTCTCAGTCGTCCCCCCCGAGTCAACTTACACACCTGGGCCTCATGTAGAACCCACAAGATCCAACCAAATCTGGTCTCTCCTCTAGTGATAGTGAAATGCATTAGGAGAATACCATGCAGGAATACTCAAAATCCTAGCTAGAAGACAATTGTGAACCTGAATGCAGAGGATGCAACAACCTTAGAGAACAATTGGTAGCGCTGAGTGCCAACAGGGCCATTGAGATGGAAACTCTTTCCTAGCATCAGTTTCTGATCAGTTAGCTACAGGATGAAAGAGAGGTGCAAAGAAGTCAAATAGTTTCCAATCGGGTGCATATTGACACTCTTCAGCTCAGGTTGGATCAACTTGACGACACCCAACCTCCAACAAGAAATACGGAAGCTCAACAAGGATATTCGAGAAATTCTCATTCTAATTCGATTAATCAGATTCCAGATCCGAATGTGCCCCTCTCTGAGTTCAGGAGACATGAGCAACACTCCAATGAGGATAAGAATGCCTAAGCTAGTCGCCCTTAATCTCAAACAACTCTATGTTTTTCCGGATCATGTATCTAAGTGGCTCCTACTGTAGAGTATATGTAGGAACTTCTCCACGCAACACTTTTTGTAAGCAAAGGGGATACCTGAACACCCCAATTTTTGTAATAGTCCTCACATTGAATAACTCAAAAACAACCCTTAATGGATGTTCTTTTTTGTAACCTCAGTGGATTTATCCACACCGATTAATATATCTTTTCTAGCTTCTATTAAAAAAAAAAAAAACTGGGGCTACTAGGCTTTGCTTAATTTCAGTTTTCTTTGACTGTTTTGGAAACACATTTTTACTTATTTCGAGAGGAGTTTTGTTTTGCGTTTTTCTTCTTGTGTTGTAGGGGTGGACATTTTTGAAATTTTCTTGGAAGATACTGTCTGACAAGTGACCGAAAACAGGAGGAGATGAGTCCTCCTCTTTTGGTACCTCTTCCTCAACTGTATCATTAGAATTTTCAGGAGGAACAAAAACATATTTATCATGTGCTTCTAAGATGGTTTTCAAAGCATACTGTAAACTTTCAAAATTTATACCTTCTGTGGTCGAGTTTGGCCGGTTTGGAGGAAAAGGTTTCCTAAAAGGAGGTTTGAAACTCCCTTTGCTTGTGGATGCCTCCTCCGCTGATCTTTTCAAGTCAATGACCTGATTTGACAGTGTCTAGAAATCGTTTTGCAAGCTCTCCAAGTCTAAAGTTTCTTGTTGGTTTTTTGTTTGAGGAGGCCTTGTGAGAATTTCTATTTTCTTCTTAGAGGACGAAGCTATTTCAACTTCACTATTTCGATTATCTTTTAAGATTAATATATCTTTCTCAATTTGGCTTGCCTCCTCAAAGGATTCTAAAAACGTGTTCTTCTTGGACCTTTTAACCCATATGGATATGTTATTGTGTAAGGCATTAGCATAATATGCAATAATTAAACTTTCTGTGGGCATCGAATCTGTAGGGATTTTGTTTTTTAATGTAAGAAATCTTTGGTTAAAGTCTTTCACTTTTTCTTTAAGGTTCATTTTTAAACTAGAGAGTTCCATAACCAAGACTTATGGAGATTTATCATCTCCAAATTTTTCTAGAAAACAAGTTTCGAAATTGTCCCAAGAGACGATGGTCTGGGGCTGTTGAGCGAAATACCATGTGGAGGCATTTACCTCAAAAGTATAAGGAAATAGTATGCATACTACATCCTCCTGTTCAACACTCCAGAGTCTAATGACCAACATAAATTTCTTGATGTGATCCTCAGTTGATTGCTTCAAATCTGGATCAAATTTGGGCAGCCATTTCTTTGTATGTTTAGGTAATGGGTGTTGGGGTCCATGTATGACCACAACATCTTGATCGAGCAAGGGTCTGGCAGGATTATTTTGGTTTTCCATGGGATTTGGTGGCGTCAAAGGATGATATGGTTCAGATGAAGAACTTCATTCATTTGAAGAATCTCCTCCTGAAGAAGATGGAGAAGAACCAGGTTGGGATGGTGGGATACCAGATCCTCCAGCTCCCGAGATAAACATTTTAGCAGGATTAGTAGTGTTTCCACCTAAATGGTTTTCGGGCAGATTGGTGCCTTGAAGTTGTTCTTGGACATCCGTGAAATTAAGGGGTTGATTAAGTGGCCTACCAGGTTGTCTGATATGGGCTAAGGAACTATGAGTTCTTATTAGTGATTGGAAGATAATTTCTTGGACGTCAATCCCTTGAGGAACTGGTGTCACTAGTTCAACGGGAATATCAGGGTTATCGTTTGAGGTAGTTTTTGTTTCAAGTGTAACATTATTGTCTGAGCGAATACGCGTTACGATAGGAGTGTGAGTGTGTGGGGGAGGAGTCTTGCGACCTCCATGTGCCATCAATTAAATTAAGGCCCTCCTTCTAGCACCATTTTTTGACAGGCGTAGGTGACACACCGTCAAATGGAAGGTCAAATCCTGACTGGGGTTGTCTAAATAACCCAAGCCATTTGGAATGAAATGACCCAATGGGTTTAATGGCTCCGTTGGCCAACTAAAGTCCTAAAAATAATAAAAGAAATGAAACTAATCTATAAAGCTATGATACTTAATAATATAATAATTACAAATGTTCAAATGGAAACACGAATATGTGCATATGATTATAAACAATTTATGTATAATGTACAAGATTTGCTTGACATCTTGCGAAACAAGTATTTTTGAAAGTGTTTATAGAAGAGATAAATAAAACACATACATTTTTTCTGTTTTCTTTTGAATGTCTAAATATCTAAAACTACTGAATGCTAATCAATTAATAATTGAAATAAGAATGCATCAACAGTCAAAGCTAACTTATGCTGTTCTTATTTCAAAACAATTTTAACTAAATAACAAGTAAAATAACCTGTAACCAATTGACTAAGATGAATTTATATTCCTGCGTAATTTGAGCTCCTAACTGTCCAGCCTAAGAGGGAAACATGTAAAAGAACAGTGCTAATGCTCCCAGAATAAACTCAAAGATGCATTGGAGCGAGTATATAATGACAGAATGATAAATGTACAGATCTGGTGATCTTATAATAACGAACACTTATAATAAAGGAAACTCAATACAAAGAATTCATATAATCCATCATCCAATATCCAACATAAATCAACAATATTTAAATGACAGATTGATCACAGATGTAATATGGAACAAAAAATTACAAACATAATTGTTGGATTACTGAGAGGGGGGGCGTGAATCAGTAATAACATAATTATAATCCTTTTTCTTCAAATGTTATATCAATGTAGAATTATTATCCAATAATGAGAAGTAAGAAATAAACAATCACAC
>SNQJ01S0056329.1:31635-75620 GCA_010110895.2 Picea sitchensis | reverse complement strand
ATAAACACGGCTGAAAGTAAAAGACCTCTAAATCAAGAAGGTAATCAAGCTCCACAACCAGCATGATCTGATGAACTGGTCGACAATACAGTTGGAATGGTTGACCCCACATGTTTATCTTCAGGTGTAATACCCTCTATTAGTCTTGATCTTCCCTCAATCGATGAAGAAATATCTTAAAGTACCTTCCAAAATCATTCAACCTCCATAAATATCTAAAAAATCAATACAAGTCATATTTGTAGCGCATTATTTACTCTGAGATGCATTTTTACGAGAGTGTTAGAACATACCTGAATGATCTCCTCTTGATTTTGAGAATAATTTATTTGAGCCACGCATCTAATATTTGATCAAACTGCCTCCCTTGATTTGGCATAGCAACAACAAAGTCAACATTGACTTTGTTGTTGCTCTGTTGGATCAAGGGAGGTTTGCTCCAAGATTAAATGGCTCCAATAAATTATTCTTTACTGAATAGGGCCAACCATGTGAAGGAAAAAGATCTTATGGCCCTTCCCCTCTCCCCCCCTCAAATCACTCTCAATTCCCCAATGCCCAACATATAAATCTATTGAAATGTTTACAACAAAAAAAAACATATATACATACCAATATTCACAACTGTTTACAATGAAATAAAATGATTCCTTGATCCATTTGGAGTGATCTCAATTCTCCTAAGATCAAAGTAACAACTATTCCATAACATCATACACTACGGTAAAACACTTTACATCTAAAAACTAGAGAATGGAAATTGATGTGAAAAGAGGCTTTATTCTATTCCATCATATGTCTTGGTTGGAGTATTAAAATGTACCTGTAAACATCATATAACTCATCCCACTTTGATATATAAGTGAAAACATGTTATTTTTCCAATATTTAATCATAAACTCACTCAAAACACTAAAATCAATGCTTTGGAAAATAATAGGTCTAAACTCATATGTAATCATGAAAATGGTCTTAATGTAAGGCTGTGGGAAAGCGAAATATGGTGAAAATAGATTTTATATTAAATATTTATTAAAATATTCATGTACATAATCATTTAGTACTTTTAGCCGGCCTCTTATTCTTAGCTCTATAGCTCCTAATCATTTCATCAATATCTATGTCTTCGTTCTTTGGGTGCTCTTCAAAATCTGATTGTGATTGTGTCTTCTCACACAGAGCACACCTAGTCGGGGGGTACTCACGGGGTAATGGAGGCCTCTGTGATGAGGAATCACCTACAAAAGAAAAAAATACAAAATTTAGATGGCCAGTTTTTAAATATCATTGAACTAGTTTAGTACTATTAAAAAAAACACCTGCAATGTCATTATTTACCTAGTACACTGGTCGACACCATTGGAATGGTTCCCCCCACATGCTCCTCTTCAACTGTATGAGCCTCAAGTACAACATTCTTTTCCATTGAGACCACAAACTTTATAAGGACAATCATAAATGTATAAGTAAAAAAAATAGAAGTACAAAATGTATAACTACAAAATTATTAAGTATATGATTAAAATACAACCATATTATTTGTCATGTGCTAGATCGGTTGTAGCAACATCGTGGGGATGAAACCCTGCGGAAAATTGGGACTGCATGGGAGAACCATCTTCTGGTTGCAAACTACTATCAATGCATTGCTCTCTAATATTAGTGCGTTCGTTGACAGTGTTTCTCCCATGATTAAAACAAAGTTGTAAATATTAATAATATCCAACATGACTGTATTATATTAATAATAAAGGTTAATGTGGATTGAATTTTATTTACCTTATCCTGCAAAGTGGTTCTTGATATCTGCCCCAATATTTTTCAGTGTTAAACTACAACTTTATAGCCATACTTGTAACCAAGCTAGAGGTCTTCCTCCATGGTTTCAGTACCAAAATTGTCACCCTGCATTGCATAAGAGTATGTACTTTTAATATTATTCGCTACAATTACCTAAAAGTTTTAAGGCGATACAAATAAGATATTTAGGTACTTACAATTCATGATTGCAACTTCAAGTAGCCGCCTTGGCCTAGCTTGTGCTAGCCACATTTGGCAAGCCTTGCTTTTGTTTCCTTTGATGTGTTAGTCAACCTATCATCAAAAGTTTCAAGTATGTTAATATATAGCACAATTTTATTTACATCTAAAAAAAATTGAAGGTATTGAATTGAAATTGTAATTTACCTTATAGGACCAAAGGGTGCTTTTCTTTCATCTGTCAATTTCTTCTCTTTTGCATCCTCAATGAGGGCCTTCCACTCCCTCTCTAGAATAATCAACAGATGCTTGTACCTATCATTTTGTTTCAAGTGCTTCCTATATGTTTCTCACGTACATTTTAAATAGTGGTCAGCTGCGGCAGTGGCCAAGGTCTTATTAAATGTGTCCACACCAAAAAGGATTTCGAGATAATCCATCAATTCCTTTTTGAGGTTGGAATTCTAGGAATTCCACCTCTCCCATATGGTGGGCCCAAAAATCAACAACGCATTATTCTCTAAGGACCTATAAAAAATATTATTCCCTACACTCAAAATGATTATATGATTATTAATTTAAAAATAATAATTTAGATGATTTATTTTTGTCTACATAGAGAACATGAAACAATTAAAATTTTAAAAATTACCTGGGACTTTAACTTGCTTTAATGGAATCCCTTCCTCGTTGACCATAAATGTGCCCTTAAGGGTTCTTGTGTTGGTCACACATCTTGCTTTAGGAAAAACAACCATATAGTTTGTCAAATCATTAGCCTCATCTCTGTCACCACCTCTAGAGCCTACATGTGTGGCCGCTTCCTTGGTGTGCTTGTCCTCGCTCCCACATAATGGTGTAGAAGGTGGAGATCTGAATAATTGTGTCCTGAAAGCTATATGAGGGCTTGCGTCAGGACCCTGTGGCATTTGTGCAACACCACTACTACTGAAACCATGCATGTTGGTGTCAACATGATCCAAAAATATCTATATAAGAAAGAAAAGATTTTTTCGTTTAGATAATGTAAAAGTTAAAAATCAAGCTTTCATAATTGATCCTATGACATAAAAATAAAACCACTTGAAATTATGGTTATTACCTTATATGTCTTAATATTTTCATAACTTATTTGATCATTTCTTCTACCTCAGGAGTTTGATCTAGAATATCAAACAAGTGAGTTAGTTCCTTGTTTGCTTTATTGATCTTTTTTCTAATTAAAACCATAGGGTTGGGGGATTCATACAAATCCCTTTCGTCAAGCGAATCATCATCAACATCATGTTCTGAAGCTGCTTTTGATTTACCACGATCAACCTGCCACATTATAGTAAAATTAGAACAATGATCATTATCATGAGAAATAAATTCAAATGTATGAGAAATCCTCCCTCTTTATTGACATCCAAGGAGGAATGTTATTGTTGATAAAAAAATAGGAAACATTGAGTAAACAAACCTAAGCTCTCCAAATGGATTAACACCGTAAAGAACATGATGAAAATCATAAAATATAAGAGTCATTGCTTACAGGTTGGGTAAATTAGTATACATACCACCCCCATAATAGAAACATCTATATCTATTTGATTCAAACTGTAATCAACCAATAACTCTTCCCCTGCAACTATTGATTTTATTGCACATATGAATACACATTTTCCTTCATGCTCCTCAAATATGCAATTGGGTCACTTATTTGTGGTTGCGGGTCATGTACTGTTTATAGACCTTGGAATATTCCCCGTTTCTTTTGGCCTTCCGTTAATATAGATAGTTTCTCCTTTATTTTGATCATTGTCTTTTAGTTGTATATAATTTGCAGCCAAGCCATATCTTCGCATACTTTTTGTATATTGGACTATTCGTATCCAATATTTGTAGATATAACAGGCTCTGATGTACTCCATCAATTCAGTTAATCCATTGTAACATACCTTTATTCCATCCATGGAAAATATCCCCAAACCATGTAATGATGATGCAGCAATCTGGTATATCCTTTCATTTACACAAAACACAATGTTTATTTTAGGAATATCCTTGGGTACCCATCGTTTCACTATATGTTTGTACCTCAAGGGTATATCAATGTCATATATTCTCTCATGATAATAATAACATGATCCCCCTTTCGCAAGAAAAAAATCCATGCATCTATAGAATCTTCTTCTAATCTTCTCACCTCTAGTTGTTCTCCACCTGTTAGACCTACTAGATGTCTCACTTTCCTCTATTCTACCTAAAATACCCTCACTCAATGAAGATAGATCTGATAGATACATGTTTTCTTGTATGTCCTATAACACCATTAATGACAGAAACATTCAGTCAATCAAGATGTAACACTAGCTCATTACTAATATCCTGTTGGTATCACAATTAGCTCATAATGTTTACCATAGTGTTACTTTTTCACAATTGCATTATTCTCTATTACTATTGGTATACTATAGGGGCATGTTTGGAGTCAAATGACACATGCCAACAAGTGGCGGTAATAGGACACAATGCTAGTTGGAATACCCTAGAATTGATGCCATTAGACACAGACTCAATCCTAAGGGGTCACAATCAATGTAATGACAAGGAGAAAATCCTCAATTAAATTTGAGATAATTATTAAGACACACACCCACTATACTTAGGTTGATAGAAATGTCTATTGTCATCCTAAATATGTGAGACCCACTATCTTAATGTGTCAATTAACTGGTGACTCACTGCTCTGCATCACACATGCCATATCCTGCAATAGAGGAACAACATCCTAGGTGAAAACCTGGGGCTTCCTTCAAAGAACCATGTTAGGGCATCGTAATAAAAAAAAAATATGAAATCAAGTAAATCCAGTGTTCATAAGATATACTAGTCCTTAAATCATGCAAAGTACATTGCTACTTAAGCTATAAGCCACATGAACAATACACATCAGTATCCCTTTCAAATTTCACACTAGCGCCTCAAGACTCTATGTAAGTTGGCATGTTTGAATGTGGGAGGAAATTCATATGGATCGATTAGGTGTGCCAGCCAAAAAAGTGAAAGAAAATACCCAAGAAGAGGAATATGTCCTGGGGGAAGTAGTGAAAGAAAAGACCCAAGTAGAGGAATATGTCCCGAGGGAAGTAGTGAAAGAAATGAACCCTTCAAGAGTAAGTGTGATAGTGATATGGATCAGGGATACTTCATAGCTTATGGTTTCATTGAGTCCATTTCTATGAGATCCTTTATGGAGGGTGAGCTTGCTTTGAGTTACCACTTTCTAAGTGCTATGTTTTTCCAAACCCCTTAATCTGCCTTTTTATTTTTCCTCTTATCATATTTGCAAGTCCCCTTCATAAGGTTTCAAGCTATAACATCATTTCTTTGGGACTGGGGTGAACGCAGAAAGGGTAGAGCTCAAGTTTGGATTAGCTTTTAGAGTCCTTTGCTATTCTTTCTTTCTTTCTTTAGCATTATTTTTTCTGTATGCTTCTTTTTCTTAGTAACTGCAATTAACCTCTGGGCCTTCAACCCCTCTTCTCATGAGAAAATGGACCATGAACCATTACCGAACCTTAGTAAACTGTGACAGGCTCTAGGATGGAAAATGTTAAGTATGGTGGGAAAACAGAACGTTACCATTGTGAGGGCCCCCCAATGGTACCCCTTTTCCCTAGGTGGTGACAACACGAGACTAAGGCACACATGCTGGCGACCAAGGTGAAACAAGGAAAAAACATAACTTATTGAGCTAGTGATCCATTATCCACAACTTCAACCAATGATTGTCATCCACATGCCTAGTATATCAAGCACAACACTTCGCATGAAAGAAGGAATAACATACCTCATGGTGACACTTGCTTACCATCTCCCATACACAAAGTTGACGTGATGTAATGAGCTTGGTTGATATAAATTATAAGAGGCAATATGAGGGGACCTGCTGGGCTGCTATTTGTGGACATGTTGATCATAATCATGGTTGGGATCACTATCTTCATTGCGGACAATGAGACATGGTCTCCTATAATTACCCCTAGGCATGGGGGGGTAACAGGAACAAAGGTCTCATTATATTCGATGCCTTCTTGTTGAGAAAATCCTTTTGCAACTAAGCAAGCTTTATGACACTCAACAACATATTCAGAGGTAAATTTGGCCTTATATACCCATGGAAATTTTACGATGTCCTTCCCTTGAGGACGAGTCACAAAATACCAAGTATGATTATTCAAAAGATGATTCATATTATCTTGCATAGCTTGTTCCCATTCAAGTTGTCCTTGTGCATCTGAGTAAGAGATAGGATCACAAGTCTCAATAACATGCACACATGTGTGATGATAGGAAACTCTAGCACTAAAACCATAGTGGTTGAAGGTTTCAAAGGAGTAACGTTGACTATAGTGGGTATGGGAGTTGGAGGACTCCCAATATATTTCTGACTCGATTTCATACTCACCCTCATATGATCACAAGTCTAGTAAGTGGAGGTGTATGTACCATTATGATAACTTTATGCCTTTTAGAGGGAAAAGACTCAAAATGTGGTGGTAACTGTAACAAGAGGCAAGACCTGCAGGGAAGCTGATATGGCTCCACGATGACTAAAGAATCGTGATATATAAAAAAAAAATCCTAAGGACAACTAGTAATCAAAGAGCACACTAAAGTAAAATAAAAAAAAGGACAATATGCACACAAACATGATAAAGTGGCTGAAAGGGGCCTCCCTCTCTAAAGTAGGTATGCCTCTCCCAAGAGGGGCTTGAGACTCTTCTGCTAAATATTGGAGGTAACATAATCAGTTATAAGGGCCCTCATGTGCTTAACAACTAGTTGGTCAGATCCCCCTAGAGAGTTAATCCTCCATAAAGGTTGTGTGTTGTCCAACCCTTATCTGACCAAGGGTACATGCAAAATAACCCTTGCAAGTAACCTATGTGGTACCTAAGTCAAGCAACTAAGAAACCAGTATACAATCAATGCACAAGTGAATAATCGTAAGTTAGATCCACCATATGGGTAGGGTAACAAAGCCCGAAACCTCAAAAGCACCACCTCTCACAGAGGTAAAGGTACTAGAAAGATCCCCATATACGAATAGATCGACAAAAATATATATGACGCTAAGACGGTATCAGGGGGATATCCCTTCAACCAACCTCACACGACCTCATGCTTAACTCTGGTGTAAGTGGAGCCTCCTGATATTATCGATTATACAATGGATTACTCCACTCCCTTAGTCAGAAACATATGTTGATTTAATAGCCTTGGAGAATTTTACTCACAAAATCCTATTCCAAGGCTCTAAATCCTAAGCTAGTTTGTGCACCATAGAAAATAAAATCGTTACTAATCAATTTTGAATTATAAACATTACTTTTAGTGGCCTTGCTTACTAAAAAAGGTGCAGTCATGAAACTAATGATTTTATGACTCAACAAGTAAAATAAATGAATATGAACACAATGCAAAGTCCTAACCTCAATTCCCAATAAATGATATGGTTTTCAAAATGAAATTTTCAGTTTAGTTCTGCAATTCTAAATAAGATGCAATGTTTCTTTACATGTACTAAGATCAATGATAAAGACCAAACATTCATGTTATAATTTATCCATTGGTGAACCAAACATTCCTGTTAGAATTTATCCATTTGTGAACCATAAACCTACATTGAGAGATCCATAATATCTAGAGGACATAATCAACATATGATACATACGTAAATGGTTATTTCTCAATTTAGCAATCGAACATGCAACAAAAAAATTGAGGTGGTGCTCAACATCAAGCCTCATACATGGCAAATAAAAATTTTGTTGTAAAGTTGCAATTGTATTTGATGTGACAAAATTCCCAACCAACTTCAATAAATGAGATTACCAAATCAACAAATCCCTAGGTTCACTTGCAAGTGAACACATCCTATCAAATCAATACAAAATATCTTTATTCATATGAAAATAAACCAAATTAATAATAAGTCTTGTGTAGGTAGTGTGGCATCCTTAATGAATGGTTGCATAAAATTCACAAAATTTATGTGTGTATTGTAGAACTCTTGCTAGTGTTCTATATCACACCTTTTTGTGTTAATAACCACTGCGAATGCTATTGGTGGTCAACTCGAATAGTGGTCTACATTTTTGTATCTTCAATGTAAAGGTTTGATAACCAATTGGAATTTCTATAAGAAATTCCATTTCATATGTGGTTTGTTCTCAATTTTTCTCTAGGTCTATAGTGGCTTATGGTTATATTGAATAATAATTTATTTTCCCTATACATAGTGTCTCCACTAGTGAACTACTTAAGCAATGGAGCACATCTCTCTATCATAACTTCAAAAGTTGTGGATTGCATCATTGAATGTCTCTAAGTAAAACACAATGGAATGACATTGTTGTGTCAAAAAAATACCTATCCCATAGTCAAATGCATCATCTTCTATATAAAAAGGATGAGTAACATATAGTAGTGTAAGCATAGGTGTAGTCCATAGCTTCAACATCTTCACTTCTTCAAAAATATGTTGTTGCACCTTGGTCTAGATGATCTTCACTTCTTCAAAATATGTTGTTGCACCTTTGGTCTAGATGATGAAGTCTTTGTTTACCGTAATTCCTCTAATATTAACACTCAGGGGTTGAACTAGTGGGAAGGAAAGAGAGGTGAGAGGAAACACCTATTATGAGGGAGGGTTAAATTCCCTCACTAGTTGTAGGCTAGTGAGGGAATTAGAGGTGGAATTATCGCGAGGTGACATGAATGAAGACATGAAGTGATGACGTTAAAAGGACCATCATCAATTCCTTTGATGGTGGTGAGGTGATATTATCAATACTTTGAAAAGGAACCATTGAACGCACTAATATTAATTGTAAGGTGACATTAGTGAGGCATGTGCCATTGATTCTAGCTTAAATGCACCGTTAAAGGCATGGGGTGAATATGTTAGCATGGGTATGGAAAAGGAACCATCATTTTCTTATGGACATGGTGAACCATACATTCATGTTAGAATTTATCCATTGCTGAACCATAAACCTACACCGACATATCCATAATATCTAGAGGACATAATCAAAATATTATATATACCTAAATGGTGATTTTTCACTTAGAAATCTAACATGCAACAAAAAAATTGAGGTGGTGCTCAACATTATACAATGCATGATTGTGTTTCATAATGTTTTCATTTTCAAGAACCTAGGTAGATATCGACCCTTATGTTCCTCAGTGTTTCATGGATCCTTCCCCAACACTAATACTTGATTTAAACATGTGTCTTATGATATTTCCGGTCCAATACTAGAATGGGTGGAGAGATATTCTTATGTTGTCTAGCTGTGCAACACTTCCCACTGACTTGACCTTGTACCAAAATCAAATTCTATAATGTTTTAGGTCCAAGAAAAACCATGTAGAATTGAAGGGATGAGACACGGAATACAAATGGGATGAAATATGATTAAAATAACAATATTTTCCTACATGGTGTTCATTCAAGATGAGACAAGGATGACACATATGCATAGTGGGTGAAGATAAAACATTGACTTGAATAGTAAATAGAGACTATAGGTGCATATGAAAATCCTAGAAAGTGTCATACTTCCACACTAACAATATCAGGTTTGAATTAATGGATGTGTGGAATAATCATATTCAACTATGTGGTATTGATGATCACAACATGGAAGCTTCAAAAGGACAAGTGGTGGAATTTGAATCTCAAATTAGAGGGAGAATTTAGTTGGGTGCTATAAAGCATTTTGGGTTTGCATGATCATGCACATATTTCCCCTTTATGGTTTTGTCTACATGAGTACCATGCCAAACCTAAAGTTGAATTTTAATTCATTTATAGTTTTTTAAGTCTAATTTGCATGAGTGGATTTTCTCCCTAATATTCTCCACACAAAAGAGATATTGATGGGGTGGTGAGCATAATATTTAAGGATTGAAATAATAGAATAGAATTGTAGTTTATTTTTTAATTCCCATCAATGGTGTTGGGTTCCTTTTATTTTGGTAGTGGTTCATAAGACCAAGGTGTTGGCCTCAAATTCTTTACATTAAGCTCTAAGCATGTTACTAGGGTTTTAGGTAGCTTCCTATGAATTTTTTGTTGTTTTGAGGGTGTGTTTATCCTACACACCTTATTGAATGTATGTGGGGAGGATATATGTTTGGTCTTTTCTCACATACATATTGCTCCCTTGCACATCAATGAATTTTTTAAAAGTGGACAAACTAGTTGACATATAATGTGTCACAACTCTCTCATTGTCATTTAGTTAATTTGTTTTCTTCATTGATCGTGTTTGGTTCCCTCTATTTTAGTAGTGGCTTGTAATATGCATGGAAAAACCTTGGGAATTTACAATAATGAATGGGATACTAATGATCCCAATATTGAAATATAAATGGAGAATGTGAACATGTTCATGGCATGTTTCAAGATAAAAATACTAGAAAACTTAAAAGAAGAGAAATAATACCATGTTGAATTGATTGTTGACCTCCTTCTCCCCTCAATGCAGTAGGTTTTAAATGGTGTGCCCTCCTCCTCCTCTATCCAACGTGCTCTCAATCCTGATATTCTCCTCATGTTCCCTCCTATCTTCCCTCAACCTCCTTATCCTTATCCTCATGAGTTCCTTCTCCTTATCCTCCTCCATGTGCCCTCCTCTCTACCCTCGACCTCCTCCTCCTTATCCTCAACCTCCTTCTCCTCCTCCACATATGACTCCCTCCTCTCTACCTCCTCGCCTCCTTTTCTCCTCCTATGTTCCCTCCTCTCTCTCTCGTGACTGACTCCTTTCTCCTCCTCAAGTGGGCGACTCTCCCTCCTCACGCGGTCCCTCCTCCAGCTCTAACCTCCTCTCCTCTCCTAGCTCTGCGAAACCCCACCTCCTCTGATCTAACCTCCTTCTCCTCCTAGATCGCGCAATCTATGACCTCCTCTATACTTTGACCTTGGCCTTCTCCTCTAGCTGGGGCCTCTGGGACTGCTGAAATGTGTCTTTGTTTTTGTTTTAAATTATGTTTTGTTATTTGTTATTTTTGTTTTTGTTTCTATTTATGTTATATAATATATATATATATATATATATATATATATATATAATTTATAAATTATATATTATAATTTATATAATTTATAAATTATAATATATAATCTATAAATTATATATATTATATATAATATTATATTACATAATAATATTGTCCCAAGTCTCGGTAGGACAAAAACATTGTCCCCATATTACATATTGTCCCCAATATGTGATCCAACTAGGAAGGTCTTGAGGGCCTAGTTTGTGACATTGAGTTTTGGCCCATTGAATTTTGGACTCAGAGGATAAATAAATATATAAATATAGTCCATTGCATTGATCATTAATTTATATTCCTCTCTAATGGTGAGAAATAAATCATTAGCAAAATTCCCAATGACAAACTACTTGATTCCTTGTTTAGAGAGAGGGATGTCTTTAATCAAACATTAACCCATAATGTGAAAGATCAAGTAGAACAAGCCTTATATTACCATCACATAAATTTCAAGTGCCAACATAGATCCTTGTCAGATATAATGGATTAGCCCTACTTCTTCTTATTTATATAAGTTTATGGAGAGATACATCATTTCTTCTAAGAAGTTTTTCCATGAATCTAGGGAACAAGGGGACATAGTCAATATCCTTAAGCATGACCAGGATGAAGGGAAACTTGACCTCATGGGCCTTTTCAAAGTCAATTTTAGAAAATAAAGTATTGAGTCATGAGCATCTAGTCCATTCTGTTCCTTCCCATGTTGTTAGGATATTAAATTTTTAACAAAAATTAATAGTTCATTATTTAGAGACATGCATTTTGTTAGTAAAATAATGTATATATAGAAAAATATTCAATAAATACATATTTATTATGTACGGTTATTGGTTTCTTTTTTCTTCCAAAATTATTCATATAAAAACTTGAGTGCTTAGAGGTTTTTATGCTCTAAAATGTGGTGGACCATGCATTGTCAATATTGTTTCCATGGAGCATCTTTGCCTTGCCTAAAAAGGCAAAGGCCTCATATAAACTAATATAGTTGTGCATGGATGAAGCATGTCAGGAAGGTATATAGTGAGTTCAATGATTGGTGATGATCCTTCAAAAATATTGACCTAATACATAATTGTTAAAGGAAAATTTAGATCCAAAATAAATAGACTTTTCACCCTCAATGATGTGAGTGTTTCTTCAAGTGATTTCAGGATTGGTGGTTCTTTTTCACTAATTCAAATAGTTCGGGAAGAAAGGGAGAAGGTGGTTTCAACTCTTACAAATTAGTATTAGGATGATTTTATCTAGAGAGAATTAAAATTTTCTTGCGACTCTATTTTGACATGGAAAGTACGACATTCTAACATTTCACATATGGGTAGATACATTCTTAAATTTTTCTTAAAAATGAACTTTAGATGGAGAGATCTATGAGATGGGGAATTTTAACATGGACATCCCAATCTAGTCTTACACGAGAATTTGGAATGGTTCAATTAGATTGTATTTTCATACATGAACTTCAACAAGTAATAACTGTATAGTCTTAACATTCATGTATACATTCCTACTTTGGATGACTACCTCTTGCATAATAAAGGTAAGAAAAAGGTCAATATTTAGTATTCTAGTATTCCATCCACTAAGAAAGGTAAGAAAAGGGTCAATGAGGAGGATGTGGTTATTGGGATCAAAGGTCACAAGGTGTGCATATGTGAGTACATGGCCTTATAAAGAGTCCCACATCGTTGATGAACTAGGGTCCTTTGGCATGAGCTATCATAGTGTCATTTCCACAATGAGAAATTATATAATGAAGAAAATTATAACATGGGTCAATCATACATTATCTCCTTTAGGAAAGATCCATAATATTTGGAGATCCAAGATTGGAGGTATTTTTTCTTTATCCATAAGCCACATGGAGGAAACCTTATTAATGTAAAAGGATGACCAAGTTGAGGGTTTACCTAAGCGAAAGAGATTCTTAAAGGGGGTGACCTTCCCATGAAAGGAGGATCATTTAAGGATGTTGATATGTTATATCTACATGTTGCAACCCTCAAATTAAGGGAGTAACGTTATATGGCATTGAAAGAACTTCAAGACTACCTTGTTTCGAAAACCATGGACAAGTATAAAAAATCTAGATATTCTGATAATATTTTAGAGGGGGAAATTACATAGTTGTTACCACAAAAGGGGAAAAGTTATCCAATTGTAAGAAATGGTTTAACATTGACCCATGCACGAAAGAGAGTGTTGTTAAATGATGTGTTGTAAGAAAATTCTAAAGTTGGAGGTAAGGAAATATCTAAAAGGTCTTCCCTATAAACATCATATTGTGAAATATTTTATTGTGTATTTCTCTTTAGAAAAAATTTCACTATTGCACCCACCACCTAATTAGATCGCCTATTTTTAATAATAGGTTCAACAATTGATTCTTGAGTATCTAAACACTTAGCATATGCATTGTATCAAACAAATGAGCTATTTTTAGCTCCTCATAGTAGGGCAATCTCATAAATTGAGCGGGATGACATTTCATTCCTCGTGGAAGCCCATTATTAATACCTTCATGATGGCGGCCTTCTAGAAGCATAAAAGAAATGACAACAATAATTATCAAATACGGTAAAATAAATTCAATGATTAAACTAAAAATTCAAAAAATTACATATACGATACATAAAGAAATTGCGTACCTTGATTTCTATTATATTGAAACCTCCATAGGTGAGGTGTCATTCTTCGTGGTTTTAAACTAGTCTTTTCTTTCCCATTGAAAATATGTTTTTTGGTAGTATGATACCTATGGTTCTTAGGGAGGAGGTGCCTATACTCATCAAACACCACCTTTCCTAAAAAAATTGAATGAAGATACTTCATCTTAGGACCTAAGCTCTCCGAATGGATTAACACCATCAATTGCCAATGAAAGCCTAACATTACGAGGTTCATATTTGAAATATGCCCATATACCGCGCACTATAATCAGGCGCCTCAATACAACACACTGAGAGGATATAGAACAAGCTACATAGGTGGAGGACGAGCAAGAGGAGGTTTTGGACGAGGTAGAGGACCAGTGGTATGTTACAATTGTCAAAATCTGGGACATTATGCAAGGGAATGTGCACTTCCACCAACAACTTGTATGCAATGTCGCACATCGGACCATGATACAAAGGAGTGTCAAACACTATTAGTAAAGATCCAAGAAAAGAGGAACCAAAACAACCAGAATATTCAATGGATTTGAGCCGAAGCAAGGGATGAAGGATGAAACATCAATATAGTTACTCACAGAGGAGCTAAAACAGGAAATGATGCAGCTCGAAAAAGAACTAGTACAAAACCAGTGGGTAAAGAAGAATGCCAAACCAAGGAAATAGTTCGATGCACAAAATGAGAAGGCAATATTTAAAGAAGTGAGACAAGAATTTCAGAAGGATGACATAGTGTCAACTTCAACTGCGCAACAAAAGAAGGAAGCACCAGAGTACGATATGCCTTCATCATTGGATCACACCAACGAGATGCAACCCATGAGACAAGTAAGTACAATCAAAGGATTTTTGCATTCATGTGTGAAAGTATTAAGTGAGCCATCATATGTGAAAATATTGCAAAACATACTAGAAAAATGTAGCATCAAGACGAAAGAAAAACTAGAACCAAAAACTGTCAATCACCTACATACAAGGAGAAGAACCAGTAGGGATTTCAAACTGAATGCCAACATCAAAGATTTCAACATGGGAAACATCATACTGGATCTAGGATTTGAAGTTAATGTATTACCAAAGAAGACATGGCAATGCATGGGAGAGCCCACATTAGGCTATTCATATGTTCAATTGAAACTGGAAAACCAACATAGAGTCCTACCAATCGATAAACTGAAAGGAGTGATAGTAGACCTGGATGGAGTGCGCACTAAAGAAGATTTCAAAATCATTGAAATAGTGGATGACACCACACCTTATCCAATGTTGCTTGGTCTGGATTGGGCATTTGAAAACCATTCCATAATCAAATTGAAGACTAGGAAAATGACAGTTGATTCAGGAGAATATAGGGTCATCGTGCCATTAGACCCATCAAATCAGCTAAGGGGGGAGGTTTGTAGAACCTACTTGCCTATACTTAGAGGAAATCAACTAGTTGTATAGAACAACTGCACGCGATGAGGATTACATAAACCTAACTGAAGACGTGATACTCAGTTGGCATAACATCACTTCATGTGCAACAGATTCAAATAGCGGTTTAGAGAACTGGCAACAAAGGATACATGAAGTATCCATGAGGAGATGTGAAAGAATAGACTGCGCAGTAAGATGGGTAGGCACATAAATCAGAGAACCACCCAGTTTTCATGGAATCAATGATTTGGAAACATTCTTAGCATAGTATGAATACAAAGTCTTAGAGAAATAGAGACTGTTAACACTCTCAAGTCCACACCTACAATGTGGTGGGGTGCACACAAAGAGACAATCACAGATTGGTACCAATGTAAACGGTTACAGAAAAACAACAAGCAACATAAGTATGATGGACAAAGAGTACCAACAGAACACATGGAGGAGTATAGAACTTTGTGGAAAATGACACCCCTAGAGGAATGGCCTCATCATTTTATACACACTCTAGAGGACATACCAGCAAACTGGTATACAGACCAGGAATTGTGCAAAGGAACTATAACCTGGATGACACCGCAACAAAATTTTACAGTCACTTTCTCATTCAAGCATGAGAACCCCAACATAAATGCCTCACTTAAATGGATAAGAGGAGTGATATTCATCAAACAACTTGAAGTAGAATATATCCCAGAAGAACAACAACATGACAAATAGACAATCAAGGCACTATTGTCATGTTAACATGTACAAGAGGAAGCACCAGATGAAGACAATCCACGCGATATTCAAATTGAATAAGAAGAAGGATAAAGATATGTGGAAGGACCACCCATATAATCATATGTCATTTCCACACCAATCAAAGTAAAGAAAGTCAACATTGGGACAGTTGTGAATCCCAAGATGGCCAACATTGGAGATTACTGGGATGAGCAGACAGTAGAAAGAATAACATAGTTACTGTGCGAGTACAATGACCTGTTTCCCACAACATTTACAAATATGAAGGGTATAGTCAGAGAGCTAGAAGAAATGAAGATACCACTTAGACTTGAAGAAAGATTGATTAGACAATGACCATACAGATTAAACCCAATATATATGCAGAAAGTCAAAGCTAAGATCGATAGGATGCTCGAAGCTGGAATCATAGAACTAGTTGAGGAATCAGAATGGATAAGCCCAATGGTATTTCAATACAAGAAACAAGGAGGGATCATGATATGTGTCAACTTGAGGAAGTTGAACGATGCATGCCTACATGACCCATTCCCGACAGCTTTCACGGATGAAGTGTTAGAAAATGTAGGTGGAAATGAAGCTTACTCATTCACTAATGGATTCTCAGGCTACCATCAGATCAATATAGCACAAAAAGACAAATACAAGACCACATTTGTGATAGAATGGGGATCCTACCAATACACAATCATGCTATTTGGACTGAAGAATGCACCAACAATTTTTCTAGAGTAGTCATTGTTGCATTTAAGCAATTCATCCATCAGTTCCTAGAAGTATACCTGGACTATTGGACAGTCTACAGTTTGTTGAAAGACCATGTAGAAGTATTATGCCTGATTCTAAAAAGATGTAGGCAGTTCCATATATCACTGAACATAAAGAAATGCATATTCGAAACACCGTTTGGGATACTATTGGGCCATATAGTATGCAAATAGGGTTTATTAGTAGATCCTGCAAAGATTGCAGTAATTGTTAACTTACCACCACCAAAAATAGTCCGCCATCTCAGAGCGATGTTGGGACACATAGGATATTACATGAAGTTTATCAAGGGATACGCACAGATTATTCCACCAATGGAAAATATGTTAAGAAAGGATACAAAATTTCAGTGGAATGACGAGTGCCAACATGGTCTAGATACCTTGAAGGAAAATATGGTCACCATGCTGATATTAGTATTTCTAGACTAGGTGAAGATATTCCATGTGCATGTAGATGCATCAGACATAGCACTCAGAGCTATCTTGGCGCAGTCAGGAGTGGGAGACTTAGATCACTTGATAGCATTTGCGAGAAGAAAGTTATCCAACTCAGAACAAAACTATAACACGAGAGAAAGAGAAGGCCTAGCTATGGTCTATGCACTGCAAAAGTTCAGACACTACTTATTGGGGAAACACTTTAAGATGTTCACATATCACTCAACCCTAAAATATCTAGTCAACAAGCCAGTGTTGGGGGGGAGAATCTGTCGATGGTTACTACTATTTCAAGAATTTAACTTTAAAGAAATAGTCAAGCCAGGAAAATTAAATGCAGGACCTAACCACCTATCAAGAGTCACAAATGGAGAAGAACCTACAAATTTAGTGGAAAAATTTCCATATGTACAACTATTTTCAGTATAGATCACTAATGAACACTTCGTAGATATCATTCAGTACTTGAGCACAGGTACTGCACCGCAAGAGTATAACACCGCTCAAAAGAAAAAAATGGTAGTCCGCGCTACAGAATATCAACTAATTGTAGGACACCTATACAAAATGAGCGCATATAGCATCTTGCACAGGTACATGTTAGAGCACGAAAGGCCAAGAGTCTTAGAAAAATCTCATGAAGGAATAACATGAGGACATTACACAGGTAAATCTACTGTGCAAAAGCTATTGCGTGTAATACTATGGTGGCCAACGATTCACAGAGACTCGAAGGAGTACTGTCAAAGATGTGATGTCTGTCAAAGGGTAGGCAAACCCAATAGAAGGGAAGAGATTCCATTACGACCACAAGTAACATTACATGCATTGGAGAAGTGGGAAATATACTTTGTGGGACCAATAAACCCACCAACAAAAAGAACATGAGCTAGGCACATTATCACCACGACAGAGTACCTAACGAGATGGGCAGAGGCCGCACCAGTGAAGGATTGCAACATAGAAAAAACAACACACTTATTATTTGAGAAAGTCATCACTCTATTTGGGTGTCCAAGGGTTTTGATGAAATACCAAGGCACGCACTTCATAAAAAACACCATCAACACTATGACTGAAGAGTTTTAAGTCCATCATTAGAAGAGCACACCATATCACCCACAAGAAAATGACACAGTAGAAGCATTCAACAACATCCTAGAGAATGCGCTGACAAATATTTGTAACATCAACAAAGATGACTGGGACCTCAAAGTCCCAACAATATTATGGGCCTACAGGACTACATGCAAAAATTGGATAGGGCACATGCCATTTAAACTGGTTTATGGCCAAGAAGCAGTGGTTCCATTAGAATTTCTAGTACCAAGCTTGCGTGTAGAAACAATTACACAAATGAATGAACGAGGCGCAGTACAGGAGTGACTAAATCAATTAATGACCATGGAGGAAGACCGAATCTTAGAAGGATTCCACCAGCAAGTTTAGAAAGAAAGGGACAAAGATTGGAATGATAGGCACATAAAGAAGAAAACTTTCAAGGAACGAGATCTAGTACTAATGTATCACAACAAATCGTTTCAGCACCCAGGAAAGCTAAGAATGAATTGGCTAGGACCGTACACAACAAAATATGTCACAGATGAAGGAGTTGTATAGTTGAAAGACTTATCCGGTGCAAAAATCAGAGAGATGATTAATGGGAGATGACTGACGCTGTACAAGGACAGTCGACCACCTACCGCACAATAAAATAAAATAAAAATTAAAAGAATAGTATATTGAAAAAGAACCAAAAGGAAAGAACCAAAGAGGGCACAATGCACTGGAGATAGAAATGGCATGCACATGTAGGAACACAAACATGGTAAGGATAAGGACAACGTTCACATACAAAGGGAAACAAGTAGGAAAAGGAAAGTCGACAAAATCCGGACAACATGACAACACTAGGTGGAAGTAAAGGACGACAAGGACCGATGGGAAACCACATTAAAACACATCAAATGGAGATAGAAAGGAAGAGTAATGACAAGTATGGAACCACCAAAGATGCATTGAACCTACAGTTAAGGTGCATTAAACCCATAATGAAGGAAGCGTCATCGACAAGCTTCATGGGAAACCCATACAACACATGGCCACAGAAGAAAATAGTCTATTCACGAGAAAAGAGAAGACAGAGAGAGATAGAGGTCAAAAACCACAGAGAGAATTCACAAAGGTCACAGAGACCATTATAAAACATTCTATATTCCATGCCATGGCACCGCTCAAGAAATCAAAAGCAAGCCAGAGTGCCAGACCAACCAGAGTCAATACCAGGTCATGAGGACATGTAGAAGAAGGTGAACAAAAGCTATTGTAGATCGTCAATGTTGATGAAATACCATCTCTAGACATAGCACCAGTGATCCCAACACCTATACTAGAATAAATCCCACAACCAACACCAGAGGGCACAAGTATAGATATACTAGTAGAGGTACAGGAGCAGTCAAACCAGGACACAAAAACCCTGAAGAAGGCGCAACCAGAGAACACAAAAGAAGTTTTGAGAGTTAATGGAATGACATCGATTCGGGAATCAAAAATTGAGCTAGAGGAGTCGCAAATGACCATATCAGACCACCCACAATAAGGAACAACCAAAGATGTCATGGGTTAGGCAGAAGGGCATACTGAGGAGAAACCAGAAGCTACTGGAACTTTGAGCCAGCCACCACCATCGAAGAAAGATAAGATACAGATAGCCAGGTCACCTCACAAGAAAACTGCAGTAGAAATCATTCTACCATGCATACCAGTTGGGGTACAGGTAGGACCAAACCTGCTAGGTCATATAGGGAGGCTCAAATACTTGGACCACGATGTCGCAGACAAAGACAAGTTTCTGGAACTTGAAAAGAGAGTGTACATGGAGACTGTGGGCACAAATATGTTTGGGGAATCAATTTATCAACCACTCCAATGGGCAATAGGGTTGGAGAAGAAAGGAATTTTAGGTCTGGTAGACCTACCACATTTTAGCAGGGGTCAACATGCAACCACATGCATCAAACTGTTGCTAGTAGTCATGCATGGCAGGGACATTTGGTTGGACAAGCTTGTGTCGATAGACGTAGAGATTATTACAAACATAATAGGATTTCCATCTCAGGGCATGGATCCCGTGCACTTTATGGATGACAAATCTAGGGAGAAGGTGCTAACAGAGGAGATGAAGAAGAAGTACGACACTGACATGGGGACAAGAGGGATCATTATCAATAGGATCAACGATGCCGCAACACAACTGGGCGCAAAAATCTTAGCCTGCAAGTTGCTCAGAAAATTCCATAGGGAGGAAGTTCTAGCCGAGGTTGTTGCAGTTGCAACTCAATGCGCAGAAGGAACCATAGTGAGCTGGGCACTGTATCTCTTGAACCTATTCCTGGATGACTGGAAGGATGCACAGGATCTAGGAAACGAGTTCCACTATTCATGCCTGATCATGTTAGTAACCTTTATGGGCTAGAGGGAACCAAGGTATGTCACTTTTTGTACCAGACCCAAACCAAACTAGGAAAAGAGATAATTACTGTTAAAGGCTACTTTGAATTCTAGTCACAAAAGGATGAATGGGTCCATCTTTGAAGGATACCTACATGACCTACAAGAAGCCATCTCCAAGAGGTGGAGAATAACACTTGAGGTCATCGCACGATATAAAGACATCGCCAATTTCCAGGCCACATGACATACAATGTGGATACAGGCGAGGAAGGATCCTGATGAACAGTGGCTACATATGAACTACTGTATCATAGAGGGCGACATCGACATAGTCATCATCAAATGGGGGGATGAATAGAGGATTCTAGTCCTTACCCAATAATTTCCGGAAAGAACAAAAGAAGAAGAGGCAGGGAAAGGAGAAACCTAGCCAAAGGAAATTCAAGTTCCCAAGAGACGAAGAATGGGCCAGGGAAAAACAACACTGATAAATGAAGGGCCAACAAAGAGAGGGACCCAGAATAGAAACAAGGATAATACATAGCCGACCAAGGAGCAACAACAATATGTCGAGCCCACGCAAGAGATCACAGCAAGTCCCAACCCCACAGGAACCAAGGGGAAACAAGAGGCTAGCCACCCAAATAGGAGGCACACACAATAAGTCAAAGGAACAAAGAACACTGCCAGAGTATATGATCATGGATGACGATGGAGAGATGATATCCCGAATGGTCTAGGATTTTTTATTCAAGGATTTTGACCATGCTGCGCATCACAGGGATATGATTGAAGAGGAACTCGAAAACATGCAGAAATTCCTCAAGAAAATCGGGGAAGATAAGACAAAAAGAAGCACGAGAACATAACCATCAACACCACAGATGGAGGAAAGAGTGGAAGTAGAAGAACAATATCCAGTCCATCCATTACCACAATTGAATGCAACATTCCACATCACACCTAGCATGTTGCACATGGATGAGATTATGGGGTAGAAAACCCTGAAGGACTTAAGCCAAATCCAATTGGTGTTGACGCGGATGCCAACTAGGGCATTACACAATTTGCAGGTTAGCATAAACCATGAGGTACAATCTTTCACACACAAAGACTTAGTCAAATTACAGAAGGTAATAGAGAAGCAGGCGCGCTGGAAATAGTCTATGAGTAGGATAAATATGAGACCCAGGAGGAAAGGGAGCACATAAAAGGATTGGAACAGAAAGTGGCAGGAACTTATGAGAAGATTCCACAGGCCGTGCAGAGAGACAAAATTACAGCAGTAGAAAAGATTGATCAGATTGTGCAGGCAATCGATCAATATCAGAAGGAGATCTAGAAGCTCCAGGAGAAACTTACACCAAGAACACCACCAACAGTGAAGGAGCAAAGGAAGCAGGAAGCAAAAGTGCAACTGCAGGAGATATAGCAACATGTTAGCACAAAAAATAACTTGTTTGATAAAGCAACGCAGCTGTGGACTAATTTAGAGGAGGATCAAAAGGTCCAAAAGTGGGACAAGGAAGAAGAGAGGATCAACACAGCGATCCAAGAACTCAAGCAAAGGAAAAATATAATGCCAATTACAGAACGCGTCAAAGGGGTGCAGGACATGAAGAGATTTCAGGAAGATCTAACTACTGCACAAACCAAGAAACAAGAGCAGTAGGATCAAATGGAACCATTACAAGAACGGGTAGTAGAAGTCATGGAAAAAGCAGAGGAATCCAAGGGACATATAACACAGACCCAGGTAGAGTGCGTGGAATTGATTAGTGATGAAATTGAAGTCCAGATAGTGGACACACTCAAGGAGAAGACTGCATAGGCATAGACACAGGCAACAAAGATCAAGGAAAAGGTCCAAGCAATCACCAAGGAGATCGAGGAAGTGCAAAAAGGATAGGTGGCTTGGGACTAGACACATGTCAGTGTTGGGGGCCTATTGGAGGCAGGAAAAAGTGGAAAAACATGACGTTTTTTGGAAATAAAGCATGCACAAGGGAAGCGACAACTCGAAGGAAACACAACACGCGCGCATGCAAGGAAAGAAACAACTAGAAGGAAGAAAAACATGCACACATGGCAGGAAGACCTAACGACGATAGGGTTAGGGTTTTGTTAAGGTATTGTAATGGCTAAAGATCTAGAAAAGTATAAGTATAGATACCGAGGTATTATAGAGGGTTCATATTGTTGTTTCTATGGTAGTTATGCATGAGTTGATGCGATATGTAAGGGTTTTTGCTGTAAGACTTATTTTGTATAAGCTGTTGAGATAGAGGGAAAATGAAGGAGGGTAGATCTCGAGGGTTAGTTCATAGGCTGGAGAGCCTGATGCGATATAGTCCACATCATATAGATCTTACCCGACTGAGAAGAGTTGTAAGCGCGCGATGCTGTAGATGCAGAAATAATATAATAAAAGAGCTGAGAGCCAAATATTTGTGGATGTAGCCCAATGAGGGGGTGAACCATGGTAACATATGTGTTTTGTGATGAATGCTTGCATATATTTATCATCTTTTTAGTAGTTATTTGTTATGCTTCATAAATGAGTTGTTATATTTCTTGCGTATTCGTAAATGACAATGTATTGCAGTTACGATTGTAATAAAGGTTTAATATACAACTCGCTTATCTCACAATTCAATACTAGGATGTAAAAACCTGAGTCTTATAGCCACCCATTAAAGCTATCCCAAGTGAGACTGCACAGTGCATTCTGTGTGTTGCATTGCCTTATGTTTTACCAAGAGGGCCGATAGTTTTAGAGGCTTTGTTGGAAACCCAACAGACATGAACCCTAGGTCAATAAACTCAGACATGATAGAGGAATAGTAACCAACATAAGTGCTCACCTGACTCTAGTCTAATCCTGGTCGTTGATCTTCCATTCCCAATGATATCAAAGACGTTGGTTTATTTCAGGTCGTGAACTAGCATGTCTGCTAATTTCACCTCTACGCTCTGCAATGATTCCCAACCATCGATTTAATCAAGAGGCTGATGTTTGATTCTTTAAATCTAGTGGGTATTTCAGTCAATCTGACGACTGTGATGGCTTCTCCTCCCATTAAACGGATCGCATCCATCTCCACTGTCATATTCTTAAGTCATCTACAATTCTTGTTACTTTAGTAGTTCGAGTAACTTGACTATCATGAAATTTGACATCTCAGAGCTTTGAGCTCCCGAGGTTCTGAAACCTTCATGAGATAACTCCTTTAGCACAGGGTTCCTAGATGTAGGTCACATGGACCTTCAAATGACTCTTGTGCTATTAACCCTAATCTTAGTCGGTTTTTTGGTTAATGACTTAGGTGTGAGTTCAAAGTCTCTTAGACTACTGGTCTGAATGGAACACCTCCCTAACTCATAGAAATTTAAGCTCTAAAACATGGCAAGATAAAATCGTGAGGTTATCGAAATGGTAGCAATGCCAAGATGTTTGCTTCGACTCTAGAACTATCCTCTAATTCCCTGGGGAAACACCTTCGAGGAATTAAACTGGCGCATATGGAAAATCAAGCAGAAGAATAAGCTCTCAAGGGAAAAAACACATACTCATAAATTAATCATTTTAATATAGAAACCATTTATAGACACATAAATACACACATGCATCCGTTATTTCCAATTCAAAGTACAAGGCATGAAAACACTTATCAGAACCATAAGGTGTGATGTGAATGTTGAAAGGGGTGCTCGTTTTCACCCAACCTTAGGCCCAGTCACTCTTAATGGATTTACCACTGGCCACCCCCAAGCTTAGACCATGATGCTTTGATATTCAATCTCTTTCTTCCATCTCAATGAAAGTTAGGGATGAATTTTACTCTCCTTATCCCAATACAGAAATAGATAGGGACGAAGGTTACTCTCCTTCTCCCAGCTCAATATCTATTTTCTGGGATCATAACTCACTCCAAGTTTTTTCTCAGTCCTTCCTTAGACCCAAGATCTTAGGCTCTCATCTCTGCACTCTTCATAGGTCTTCCTCTTCCCACCACGCTTCCTTTCTTTCCTTCCTCAACAAGATTGTGTGTGGCTCGAATTCCCAGTCTGTGGTCAGTTCTGGAAGCCTTACAGATGGGAGGTATACCCCATCCCCTCATTAACTCTCGAGGAGGTATTCCCACCTACCAACCTCACTGTAATTCATTCTTGGGTCAGAGGGTTGTTCTGATCATGAGAAATTAAATTGAGCAAAGATTGGTTTGATGTAGGTTAATACAACCATTCATGGTCCCCTCCACCACCTTTTCATAGCATTCATAGTATCTTCTTAGCAAATCCCATTTCCAGCATTCATGCAACATGTATCTATTTTCTATTAAAATAACAGAATTTACATTCATCGACCTTTTATAAAAAGCTCCATTAAATCAAACATTCACACCTTTGAGTTTTCCATAGTTCCTTGGAAAGTATAGTTATAATTACAAACTAGGGGAAACAGGGTGTTACAATTCCCTCCCTTTTAAAGGAACATCATCCTTGATGTTCTATCTGTCAACATGATATGTATATACAGGAGTAAACAAAATCGGATATGCCTGTCTCATGGCATCCTCCATTTTCCACGTAGCCTCATCTGGGCCAAAGTGTTTCCACTACACCTTGACCTGTGCAATGGTTCAGTTCCTGAGTTAGTTTTCCTTTCTATCTAGTATGAATTGGGGTTCTAGCAAGAACTATACCTCTGGCTCCACCTGGATCACAAACCAGTCAATTATATGATTAGAATCATGTACATATTTCTTCAATAATGAAACATAGAAAACATTATGTGCCTTTACTATGGGAGGGAGTGCTAGCCTATAGGCTACAAGTCCCACTCTATCTAATACCTCAAAGGGTCCACAATACCGATGTGCCATCTTGGCACAAGCTCCCATTCTCAGGGAACTCTTCCTGGGCCTAACTCTGAGATAGACATGGTCTCATGTCTTGAACTCTCTGGGAGTTCTCTTTCTATCGGCGTAACTTCTCTGTCTATCTTGAGAAATATTTAGATTGTTATTTATCTGAATCACTTGTTGCTCCATTTCTTTCAGCATTTGAGCTCCGATGGTAATTCTATCCACTGGATTACTCTAGCTGATTGGGATTCTACACTGTCTACCATAGAGGGATTCAAAAGGGATCATATTCAAGGATTCTTGATAACCGTTGTTGTAGGAAAAATCTATCAATGGTAGGTAGTCTTCCCACTTCTTAGGCTGATGCATTACATGCATCCTTAACACGTATTCTAATATTTGTCTTACTCTTTCTGTCTATCCATCAGTTTGAGGATGATAGGCTGTGTTGAACAACAATTTAGTCTCAAAATGAGCCATTAGGAATTTCCAAAAGATTGAAATAAATTTGGTGTCTCTGTCAGATACAATTTCCTTGGGCATGCCATGTAGTTTGAATAAATCCTTCATGAATATGTTGGCAATATCTATTTCCTTGTAAGTTGACTTGACAGGAACGAAATGAGCATACTTACTCAGTTTTTCCACCACAACCATGATGGCATCATTTTTCTTGGTCGACTTTGGTAATCCAGTTATGAAATCCATGGAGATGGTTTCCCATTTCCATTCTGGGATTGGTAGAGGTTGTAACAACCCTGATGGATGCTGATGTTCTACCTTAACTTGCTGGCATTCTAGGGACTTAGCTATATAGTCAGCTATGTCTTTCTTCAATCTAGGCCAATAGGTTTTTTTCCTAGTGGCCGTGATCATTTTCTGATATCCTGGGTGACCAATATATGGTCTCTTGTGTAGTTCATCCATTGTGAACCTCTTCAAGTTGTCACAGTTTGGAATTTAAAATATATTTCCATAGGTCAAAAGGCCTTCATCGAGCATCTAGTAGCCTTCATAATTTATCCCTGTAGGATCTTGCCTTAGGTATGAGGTTACAGTCTTGAAGAATGCATCTGTTTCTTGTGCATTCCTGACTCTTTCCCTGACATCCGTTTCACAGGTGCTTACCACTGCCAAGTGAATTGTTTTTATACTTCTTCTAAGGGCATCAACCACCCTATTTTCCTTTCCTTTGATGTGTTTGATTTCGAAATCAAATTCACTAAGGAGAGCCATCTACCTAGCTTGCATGACATTGAGTTTTGGTTGATCAAACAGGTGCCTCAACCCACAATGGTATGCCATAAGCACAAATATCCTACCCAAGAGGTAATGCCTCCACATTTTAAATCATATACTATGGAAGACAACTCTAGGTCATGGGTCACATAGTTGATTTCATTCTCATTCAATTTCCTGGACGCGTAGAAAATTACACGTCCCTCTTGCATAAGGAATCCTTCGAGTCCTTCCTTGCAGACATATGTACACATGAGGAAATCATTATTAGGGTCTACAATATTCAACATAGGTGCATGGGTCAGGAGGTATTTCAGTTCCTGAAATATTTCTTCACATCTTGATGTCCAAGTGAATTTAACCCCCTTTTTCTGAAGGGCAGTGATTGGAAAACCAATCTTGGAAAACCCTTTTATGAACCTTCTATAATATCTTGCTAATCCCATGAAGGATATGATATCATATACATCCTTTGGGGTAGTCCATTCCATAATAGATCTGATCTTGTCAGGGTCTACTTCCACCCCTTCTTTAGAAATAACATGGCCTAAGTAATGGACTTGCTTATGGAAAAAGTCGCACTTGCTAAACTTAGAGTAGAGCTGATGCTCTCTTAGTACTTGAAGTATGAGTCTAAGATGTTATTCGTGCTCCTCTTTGTTCTTGGAGTAGATTAGGATATCATATTTGTGTTGAGTACATTATTCATCAAGCACATAAAAGTGGGGGGGAATTGGTTAACCCAAATGGCACCACCATAAATTCATAGTGACCATACCTCATCCTGAAGGCTATTTTGTGGATGTCTTCATCCTTAATTCGAACTTGATGGTATCTAGACCTTAAGTCAATCTTCAAGAAAATGGAAGCACCTCCCAATTGGTCGAAAAATTCATCAATTCTTGGTAAGGGGTACTTGTTCTTTATGGTTGTCTTATTGAGTTTCCTATAATCTATGCACAGTCGGAGTGTGACATCTTTCTTTTTCACAAATAAGATGGGTGCTTATCTCCTTTAGCTGTATCTTGAGCTCAACCAACTCTGGCGTACTCATCCTATATCGTGTTCTAGATGCTGACACTGCTCCTGGTGCAAGTTCTATCGAGAAGTCAATATCCCTTCTCAGAGGTAGACCTGATACCTCTTCTGGCAACACTTCTTTGTATTCTCTTAATATGGGGTGGTCCTCTAGGTTCAGTTTTTCATCCTCAATAGATTCCAACACTTGTGTTGCATATAAAGGAAACCTCTTTCTGCAATACTTTTTCATTTGAAGGGATGATATTTTTCTCATTGAGACATGCTTATGAATCCCTTGGAGGGTTATATTTCTCCCTTCTTCATTTACACATTATAAAGTTTTATGGTAATAGTCCAACTTAGTTTTATAAGAAGCCAACCAGTCCATACCAATCAACAAGTCATAAGATCCCAGGGGAAGTATGTTAAGGGTTGCTCGGGTGGGCAATCCATCCATGATGAATTGGCAAGATGGTATGACCTCTGCTAATTTTCTTTTTGTCCGAGTGGCTAGTTGTACCAACCATGGATTAACATGTCTAACTAGTTTTAGTTTACACTTATCAATAGTCTAAGGGCCCACATAACTCAAATTAGAACCAGGGTCAATTAAAATAGAAACTAGATGGTTGACGATCATCCCTTCCATCTCCACCATTGAATCTTGGTGGTCGGCTTGATTATTGTCCAAGGTTGCATAAATTCATGGCATGATCCTAGACACATCATTGATGGTGATAGCTTATTGGATATTTTAGACTCTCCTATTGTTCTATTTCTTGTGTGGACAATCCCTTAACCAATGATCTTCTCCACAACCCCAACATTTTAAGGGTTCTTTCTTTGGGTTATTAGTCTTTCTTGGGACTGCCTCAAAAGTTTTATTTCCACTCTGAGAGGGGAAATTTTTCTGATACACACTTCTATTAGGAAGGTTCATCCTAGAACCATTCCCATAGTTCTTAAATCTTGAGGATTAAACCCCTTCTTCTGGAGTCCCTAAATACTCTTCTTCTTCCAGTCCTCGTGAGGTTCTATCTTACTCCCGAACTATTCATAACAACACCTTTCCTTCCCGATAGTTTCTTCTAAGGTATTTGGTTCATCAAACTCGATCCTGTCCTGGTAGGTCTGAGGTAACCCACTAATAAATCGCTGCATTTTTACCTTTTCATCCTTTATGTAGGGCACATACCTTAGTAGCTCAAGGAATTTATTGACATATTCATCTATGGTGAGCTTCCCCAGCATGAGTTCATAGAACTCCTTAGTCTTCCCATCCATGTATTTCTCTGACAGATACTGCTTCCTGAAGTATTTCTCAAACTATTTCCATGACAAGTCCTTCTCGTGGACTCCTTTCACATTCCTAAGGTCTTCCCACCAAATGGAAGCCTTTCCATTTAGGTTGAAGATGGTTATTCGAGCCTTCAAGTTTTCAGAGTAGTCATGGACTCTAGAGTACTTATTTAAACCAAGCATCCAAGCTTTAGCCACTTCCCCTTTCTTAATATCTCCATCGAAAGAGGGTGGTTTGGACTTCTCGAACTCTTCAAGATCGCAAATTTTGGAATGATTTTTCTTCTTTCCTTTCCCTTGAGAATGTGAGATAGTTTTTCTACTAGAAGGTCCCTCAGAGTTTCCAACTTCCTTTCTGGAGGACTCCCCCGATGAGTGTCCCCTACCTCTAGGTTGGGCATTCTTCGAGGTACTTCTCCTAGTGTGGTCACTTATGGGGCTATGTTTTCAAATCTCAGGTGGACTTTGACTTCTCTTCACATGTCATCGGTCCACATGGTTGGTTGCGGGTTCATGCTATAGCTGCCTCTATATGTTGGATAAGCTCTACAACAAGACTGCATTAATTTTTATTTTTTTTCTTGATCCTTTATCAATCTCTCATTGTCGGCCTTGCAACTCTGTAATTCATCCTTGAGGCCCCTTACAGTTTCAGCTAGATCCGGAGGGGTTTCCACCGCCCTCCTTTCGTTAGATTCTTCGTCACTATTGTGGGAGCCATCCACCACTTCATAACACATAACCATCCTTTAGACTTCAAGTTTTCCCATGATTTACTGACTGCTCGAGTGCTGAAAAAACACTTATTGTTAGCTAACAGTCTATTAGTTTATGAAAAATACACAGTTCAAATTTCTTAGATGTACACAAATAGTAGAAAGTTTCATTCTTTTCCTCAATAAGATTTTAACCAGACTCTTTAAGAAAGAGGTAAGATAGGGTGTCACTCTTAAAAGTATTCTAAATATGGGTTTTAAGAGACTCATCCATGAGCCCAAGCAAGCCAAGTGTTGTAACCATGCTCTGATACCAATTTTTAACACACCCATGGTGGGGCATAAAAATTTCGGTCTCCTTAATTAATCAAATCCTATATCCATGGTCCCTAATTTGGAAATCAGGGCCTAGCCCCTCCTTCTTCGACGACCATCACATATGACCATAGGTTATGACCAAACTCCAAGGCCACAGACGCCTATTCTAGTGGTTCCAAACTTTGGGCTTTGAGATTTTTTGATTCATCACATGCTAATTCCTCCGAACTCCGAAGTGGCGAAGTTCTGAACTGGTGCGAAGGGATCAACGGTTCCTACTCTCCCTCAATATCAATGACCCTCAATGACTTCGGGCCTCCGAGCTTCAGTGGAATTCGAAGAAATTCCTCGCAAAACCTATAGAGTACTAATCCTCCGAAGTGCACCATTCGACGTCGCGTGTCCTCCCGGAGTTAGAAGGTCCTGATTCACTTCGGCACTTCGGCGTTCGAGAGTCTTGAATGATCACACAACCTTTCCTCCCAAAGTAATTCGTACTCGAAGTTCTATATCAAGTGCCACACATCCATTATAAATCAATGACTTAGTTTCATTTCAAGACTTTGACATTCGGGATATTGCAGCCTTTTTCTCCTAGAGTGTAATCTTCCAGAGTCAAGGATCGTGCACCACACGTCCTTCTAGATCAACGGTCCCATTTTACTTTGGGACTTCAATGTTTAGGAGTTTATACCTCTCCACACTCGCTTTCTCTCGAAGCTAACGATCTATCGATGCGTGTCTCCCACGAAGCGATGACTACAAATCACTTTAGCTATTCGGGCTTCGGGAGTTTCAAATAATCTAATGCCTTTCTCCTCCGAAGTAACTATCTCCCGAAATGGAAGATATACTAACACCTGTCCTCAATTGATGGAAGACTTAGATGAACTCCAGCTCTCCAGACTTTGGGAGTTATTGTTCAACATATCCCCTTTTCTCCCGGACTGATTTCACCCAAAGTCGACGATCTGTCGACACGTGTCTCCCACAAATCGACAACTGCAAATCATTTTGTCTCTTCGATCTTTGGAAGGTTAAACCTCTCCACACTTTCTCTCTTGCGGAGTGATTACACCCGAAGTTGAGGATCTGCTGACACATGTGCTTTCTCTCAGATCGATGGTACAGAAGGACTCCATTACTTCACGGATTTCTGAAGGAACTCACGACTATCCACCTAGCAACTTTTCTAGGTCTGATGGTCATGATCTGACCAATATTGATGTGTTCTCTGATCGATGGTTCACAGTGATTGCGGGGCCCCAATGTGCACACTCTTTATCAGAGAGCTCAACCTCCGCAATTTGAAAAGTACTTGCCCAACTCGGTCTAACTGGAGTCATTGATATTCCATCCCGATGAGATCAATGACATGGGTGAATTGCAGGCCGTTAACTAGCGCGTCCACTAATTTCACCTTCGCTCTCTGCAATGATTCCCCACCATCGATCTCCTTTCACAAATCGATGGTTCACAATGATTGTGGGGTCCAACCTTCGCAATCTAGGAAGTGCTCGCCCGACTCTAGTCTAATCCTAATCGTTTATCTTCCATTCCCAATGATATCAACGATGTTGTTTTATTGCGGGCTATGAACTAGCACGTCCGCTAATTTCACCTTCACGCTCCGCAATGATTCCCAACCATCGATTTAATCAAGTGGCTGGTGTTTGATTCATTAACTCCAGTGGGTATTTGAATCAATATGATGATCGGGATGGATTCTCGTCCCGTTAAATGGCTCGCATCCATCTCCATTGTTATATTCTTAAGTCATCTACGGTTCTTGTTACTCCAGTAGTTCGGGTAACTTGAATATCGTGAAATTTGACATCTCAAATCTTTGAGCTCCCAAGGTTCCGAAACCTTCATGAGCTAACTCCTTTAGTGCAGGGTTCCTAGACCCAGGTCACATGGACCTTTAGATGACTCTTGGGCTATTAACCCTACTCTTAGTCAAGTGTTTGGTTAAGGACTTAGGCACGAGTTCAAAGTCTCTTAGACTATTGGTCTGAAGGGAATGCCTCCCTAACTCACATAACTTTAAGCTCTGAAACAGGGCAAGGTAAACTCATGAGGTTACTGAAATGGTAGCAGTGCCAAGAGGTTTTCTCTGAATCTGGAATTGTGTTGTAATTCCCTAGGGAAATGTTTTCAAGGAATTAAACTGGTGCATATGTGATCTAAAAATAGAAGGCTGACTTGTTATGCTATGCAAGCACCCTCTACCTCAATAAAATAAACTTTGCAGGACCTTGCTCAATGTGTTAAAATATGCAAGATAGATTATGTGCCAAGTTTATGCTTCTTCTTTTCAATGTTCAGGTGTGAGGAAATGTTCTTTTAAATGGTTAAATATGTTCTTTAAACAAATACACAACAACATCACTTGCAGCAAATAACCCATCAAACTCACAACAATAACAAGATGATAAAGGAGTTCACTCCTCTCTGGGCTACATCTCCTTGAGCCTCCTTCAATGGACTAGGCTCTTTGGGATTAGTTTGTCAAATATTCTTTTACAAGCTGCTTCTCAACTCCAATGGAAATACTGATTGTACCATTGGGTTCAGAATACATAAAAACCCCAAAAATGACTAATAGAACTCTGAAAACGGATCTTGGCTCATCCGGTCATGACCCCTTCTACATGTGGCCTTTAAGCTTCCCTAAGCTTATCTTTGGAAAAAACACCTGTAAAATTCCTCAAATGGATCAGAAACCTATCCCAAAATGTTCAGAGCATAATAATTAGCCAAAAATGATTATTCAATCACAGAAAACAAACATAGTCTCATCTGTGCATGACCTCAAACAATGAGGGCTTCAAGCTCCCTGGAACTTCCTAAAACTTCAATGGTTAAAACCCTACAAAAGAAGTCTTCAAATGGCTGTGAAAATGGTGCCAATGGAATCAGAACGTCCAAAAACCCCTAGCTGGGCTTTTTCGGCACCTCATTTGGCCAAGAGATGAAGAAGTTAGGCCTCCTGCCATTTTCTTCCTTCAAGCTTGTTGTCTCTGGTTTGCCAAAACGCACATGTGTGTGAGTAACCTGGCTTCTGGGCGTTTCCCATGCCTAAACCCAGCACCCGCACACATCTCCACAAAATGCACCAATTTTTCGAACAGTTAGGGAACTAAGCGCCTTTTTGGGCAGATGTATTGGTTACATGGGAGCCATATGGCCATGTCCCAATGCCAAAATAGGCCCCGTGGCCCTTGGACGTTGAAATCTCCACACCTATGGTCACATTGGGTGGTCATATGGTAACCACCCCACGTTTTTCGGGTGCATAGTCCACATGTAGTTGCAAATCTCTGTTTTGGAACCGAATCCCGTGGTAACCAACCACCCTAATCTCGGACTAGATGCAACCCCGGCATTGAATTTAAACCGAATGATATAAATCAAACAAGAATGTAAACGGAACCTTGTTAAAGCGATGTAGTGTGGAGGTTAACGAAACCATAATATGGTAAGGTTCCCACGCAAAAGCTCCATATCGTGGATGCATGGTATGCGCACAAAACCAAGGGCTTTGTTTATGGTTTAAAACTCCCGCGTGCTCCGTGCATAAACCGGTGGTCATATATAATACACCAATACAACCGTGGGCCGGGGCTAAGCCCCGACCCGACCCCCTGCCAACTTAACGTTAATGTAAATTTAAATAAATTTAAATCCGTTACATAGTAAGAACTACTATGGTGGCACGTTGGCAGCGTGGACTTTGCAAATGCTTTACATGGCACGTGGAGGTCACGGGGTCGAGTCTGGTGGACTCCATAACCTTTTAAACAAACACCAAACCAATAACAGGGTGCCATGTGGCAGCCCATGACTAGGCCACATGGCACCATACCATTGACCAAAAATAATGCCACGTGTCGCATTCTGATTCGACCACATCTACCAATCAACAACTGCCATGTCATCACATGCCACATCAGTGTACGGTCGTACGACCCTGCCACGTCAGCCTGTATGGACTGCATAGTCAGCATCCTTTTTTTTTTTTTTGCCTGTTTGACGATTCGAACAGATCGTGATATCTCTCGCTCCTGACGTTCGTTTGAGACTAAACACGTTGCGTTGGGTTCATGATGATGAAGGCTACGCTCTCGTTCGTTTTGAGGCAATTCCGAGAACGTTGATTTTTGAGCTAAAATTTGATCCCTGGTCTAGATTGTGATCAATATGGAAAATCAAGCAGAAGCATAAGCTCTCAAGGGAACAAACGCATACTCATAACTTAATAATTTCAATACAGAAACCATTTATAGACACATAAATACAAACATGCATCCATTATTTCCAATTCAAAGAACAAGGCATGAAAACACTTATCAGAACCATAAGGCATGATGCGACTGCTGAAAGGGGTGCTCATTTCCACCCAACCTTAGGCTTAGTCACTCCTAATGGCTTTACCACTAGCCACCCCCAATATTAGACCACGATGCTTTGAGATTCAATCTCTTTCTTCCATCTCAACATAAGTTAGGGACGGAGGTTACTCTCCTTCTCCCAATACAGAAATAGATAGGGACAAAGGTTACTCTCCTTCTCCCAGCTCAGTCTCTATTTTCTGGTATCAAAACTCACTCCAATTGTTTTCTCAGTCCTTCCTCGTACCTGAGAGCTTAGGCTCTTGTCTATGCACCCTTCGCAGGTCTTCCTCTACCCACCACACTTCCTTTCTTTCCTTCCTCGGCAAGATTGTGTGTGTCTCGAATTCCCAATCCAGGGTTAGGTCTGGAAGCCTTACAAATGGGTAGTCTGCCCCATCCCCTCATTAACTCTTGAGGATTTCTTCCCACCTACCATCCTGAATGTAATTCATTCCTGGGTTAGAGGGTTGTTTTGATCCTTAGAAATTAAATCTAGCAAAGTACTATTTCGATGGAGGTTAACGCAACCATTCCTGGTACCCTCCACCACCTTTTCATAGTATTTGTGGTCTCTTATTAGCACATCCCCTTTCCAATAGTCATGCAACACGTATCCATTCTCTATTAAAATAACATAATTTACATTCATCAACCTTTTATACAAAGGTCCATTAAATCAAACATTCACACCTTTGAGTTTTCCATAGTTCCTTGGACAATATATTTATAATTTCAAACTGGGGGAAACATGGTGTTATATATATAGGAACTCCCCCTCATCACATCAATCAAGGAGATCATTCCAAGTGGTGGAATAGGGAAAGGTGGCCCATAATAATTAATAATAATAAATCATTATTATAAATTAAAGCGGGAAAAATGTAAAGGAGGCCATGTAGATATGGCATGGTAGGTGTTGGAACTTAGGTCTACATCACTGCCCTTCCCCTTCATTCACCTATACATCCTCTTAAAGCCTGATTTTTTTTTTTAATGCTCCTCCATGGTTTATGTGTCGTCTTTAGATGTTTTCCCCCTATTATTTTTGCACCATTTTATTGCTTTCTTGAAAGATTGTTGCATGTCTAGTTTGGGTTAAAAACATGTTGTCACCTTGGAATACTTTACTAAGCTTATAGCAGGTTGGTGATGCCTTTTTAGTTCAAAAAATGTTGATTGCAAGGACATGCATGTTCTTGCAAATAGGGTAAAAGCACGTTGTTTTAGCTCTTTTAACGTTCATAATTAATTCAAATATTTAAGAAAGTGTAGTGTTGGCACCTGCATGTGCATGCATGATCATGAACACCCTAGTACACCAGTCATCTATGAGTTCATGATCACATAGCTCGTGTTAAGGTCATGTTAAGATCGTGCGAACTTCACATGCAATTCTCATCATCATAGAGGATGTGGGGAATCATAGTTATGGGTGAAACTTCATCAAAATTAAGGCCACGATCATCTCATTGTATGCAGGCTCAACGAATTAAGGTTCAAGAATCAACTCGTCGCTCAATCTTTTCATTGGATGAAATTGAAATGTCTTGGGATTACTTTTTGCAATTTGTGGGTTTACAAGAGCAAGAAAAACATCTTGATACATAGATTGATGATAAATGAGATGAATATGATACATAAGATAAGGTTTCCTCTGAAGCTGGTAGCTCATCATAGGCATCACAACAACTAGCAAGCAAGAAAAGGTCTCCCAAAACCAAAGGTACACCATCAAGTGTAAACAGGTCATCAACCCTAATGAAAGAGGAAATCCCTCAAATGAAATTAAGGTCCTCCACTACAAAACGAAGGGAAAATGAAGGCAACATGTGTTTTGGTATGCAGTGGCAAGCACATGATATCTCATAAATCCCATTATCTCATAATGATACATAGTCAACCCCTACCAAGCAACAGGGTAAACTACCCAAAATGAAAATGAGGGGGGAAATGAAATCAAAGAAACATTCTAAGTTGTAAAAGAAGTATCATAAGCTATAAAGAAAGTATTAGAGGTTACAAAAGACAAATCAAAATGCGTTGCCCAAATTTACTGAAAAAGCTTTGTTTTTTCTCTGTTTTTGTCATTCTTGTTCGGAACGCCTCTCGAACTACTGGAGGTGAATTTGTGAAAAGTGAAAGAGGTTTTTGTTGAGAACAAGCCCATAAAAAAAAACTCTCTCAAATTTTACACAGGTATCATGGTTTGAGAGAATAGAGGAGACCTTTGAGGCCATTTTCCCAGAAATTCGCCATGCTCTATTTTTGTTGTTTTTGTCATTGTCTTCCAGCACACCTCCCAAATAGATGGAAATGAATTTTTAAAAAATTAAAGAGGTTCTTGTTGGGTATATTCCCATGAAAAAAAAAGTCTCTCAAATTTTACACAAGTATCACATTCAGAGCAAATCGAAGAGACCTTTGAGGCCATTTTTCCAAAAAATTGCCATGCTCTGTTTTTCCTGTTTTTGTCATTGTCTTTCGCGCGCCTCCCGAATATATGGAAATGAATTTTTGAAAACTGAAAGACATTCTTGTTGGGAACAAGAAAATGCACAAAACATATCTCATATTTTAGACATGTATCATAGTCCAAGAGAATTGAAGAGGCCTTTGAGGATATCTTTCCCAAAAATTCACCAAATTCTGGGTGAGTTTTGTTCTAGTTTACTGCTGTCAAAGAGGAGGAAGAGTTCAAGGAAGCTTCCAACACATCAAGTTATATACTAGTTAGACTCCAGATGAAATTACACATGGATATCAAGGCACAAGTCTAGTCACTACCATCGGTCACATTAGTTTTGTTAAAGGTCTTTGCACTCTAGTTTAGACAATAGAAGTATTTTGCACTTGTAGATGTCTAGTTATTTTAAGCTCGAGCTAGTAGTGTCAAAACACAATAAGTGATCATTTTTTTGTGATATGATCCAGATTTTTGTTGAGAATAAGTTAAAGAGTGTCATGAATGCTATTTCCACTCAAGTTAAATTTCTCTACCTAATGAATATATGTTGATGAAAGTTGTGTTTCTTACTCAAATCTGGATGTGTTTAATCTGATCTTGAATGCAAATTTTGTGATGTGTGCAATTTACATTTCCTTGTGCTTTTAGCCATTGTTTTAGTTTATCTTTTCACTGATTATGCAACCTATTATACAACTATTGTTTAGTGAAAAAATCAACTATTTGACAACCTATTGGATGATTTGCATCTAGATTTTTGTTTAAGTCTTAAGATATTATTTTAAGTCTTTATTCTCACATAGCAAGAAATTCATTACATTGTTGGCTATTGTCTCCTGTGTTTGTCTTTCATATCCCCAAATTCCCATTAATATCCATACCATTAGCAAAGGAGATTTTACCTTCATACTATGTAGCCTGTCCAACTAGATTATCATCTTTGAAAACCCATCCTTGAGATGACCAACAAAATCAAATTATCAAAAAAAAACAAAACAACCATTCCAAACTTGAGGTGGCCTAGCTCTTCCCTTTAACAGTTAGGTGCAGACTTTAGGACCAATAATAGGTAAGGAGGCAAGGAAGGTAGCATGGTATACATAGGTTCTGACATGTAGAACCCCTCACCACATCATCATAGATGTGTCATGCCACATCAACAAGGATGTTATATCAAAAAAAAAAAAATTTATTAAAAAAATTAAGTTTGGAGCCAAAATATTATTTTGGCCATAACAAGAGCAGTTTAAGTTGGAATAAAGTGAAATTTTAGGTGTAGGTCCACAATGAGGAAGGTCATAAAAATTCAAGTGAGGGTCATTATCCAGTTTAGTTCTGGAATTCCATAAAGTGCCAATTAATGGTTCTTGAAGAAGAAGGTGGTACTCATTCCCAACAATCTTGTTGGAAGTGAAATTTGGATAGTAAGGAATAGGAGAAGACATGAAGAAACTCGGTGGATCATTTGACCAAATTCTAAAGGGTTTGGTGTGGATATGTAGAAACATGCCAAAATCCACTGTTCCAAAGACCTTTTAGTGATTTTTAGAATCTTTAGTGGAGGAAAAGGGACCCAAGATCACCAACTTGGAAAACATTTCCTAGTTGACATTTCATATCCTCAACAATCCAAACAACTTTTTCATACTAAAGTTTTTCCAATTTTTCTGTGTTTGAAATATAGTAGATTTTGCCAAAAATACTTTGGAGGAAGTGCAGAAAAGACAAATAATTCTATATTAATGTAGAAAATGATTGGAGCATTAGACCATTAATCTAAAAGTTTCTGAGTACTTACAATCATAAGTATTATTTTCACTTGATACAAAACCATTCTTGGTTCTCAATATATTTTCTTCTATAGATGGAAAAATTTGGTCTTTGACCTTGATTATAGTAGTGAGAAAAGTGCAGAAAATAGGCAAAAATGGTGATTCATGAGAGCCATAACTTTGATCTCTATCTCACATTGGAGCATGAGTATAGTGATTAGAAATATAATTAATAAGGGAATAGCTATGAATGCTTGTATTTTGGACAAGAACTTTATATTTCTTTAGAAATTGGGAAGAAAAAGGACCTATAGCCTTAATTGACCCAAAAAACACAATTGCATATTTTCTAGAATTTGAAAGAAAATGCTATAGATATAGAAATGAGGGATATCTAACAATTTTATTTGTATGGACACTTCTTGTAGAATTAGTGCTACAACAAGGAAACATACATATAATAATTGATGAATAAAATTGAGAGGAAAACATGGAAGATGGAAAAGGACCTTATAGTCATGAAGAAGAAGTTAGAGGTCTAAATATTAGTGTAGGAAATGAGGAGATATATTATAATGGGACCAAATAAAAATGGAGTCATTAGAGCTAGTAGAAACTATGAGGAGTTTGAATATGGAGGTGTAGAGTTGATAATGAGAAGTTGTTAAAGGTCCAAGAGAAGAAAACTTAGCTAAACACTTAGCTACTATGGATTTTAAATCAAATGTAGAGGAAAATAAATAATGGATCAGTTCCAATACATGAGGAAGAAGGTAGATCTCATGCAAGGAGAGATAGTCATAGGAGATCCAAATACTCAAGAAGTGCTACCAGAAATCAAAGGTAACACTATTCACCAACTCATTCAACTAATACATCTTATTTATCTAAAGAATCAAAGAGCGGTCTAGAAGTGTTCCTAGTTAGACATCAAAGAATAAGACATGAGCTATAAGGTTTTCAAGGGGAGATTATAAATATTAAGCCACCAACCTTTTATTATTTGTAGTGAAAACAAGATGGGAGAGGATGTTGAAGCTTAGTTTCTAGGGATAAGAAAATGTTTTCAACTACATAACTACTCATCCAATATATAAGGAAAATATCCCATGTGGTGGGATCCGTTAAATCAGTTTAAGCACATCAATCAGAGGAGTATTTATTGGAAGAAGTTCAATAAGTATTTCCTGTAGAAGTATATTTCTGAGCACTACTATGACAAGAAGATGTAGGAATTATTTGAACTCAAGTTTAAAAATATGACTATGGAAGAATATGGGAAGAATATTTTGGAGCTGCTGAGATATGTAGGTTATATTAAAGAGGAAAAGGCGAAGATACATAAGTTCTTAAGTGGGCTGCTAGCATTTTATAGAGACAAGATCCAATTTGATGAACCTAAAACACTTGAAGGGACCATTAAGAAATCCAAATACCTATATAATACAAACAAAGGAAACAAAGGTAGAGTAGTTTTCTAGAAGTCTTGAAAAGATAAGAAAAGGGACAAAATGGATTAGAGGAGGAAGAAATTTAAACATATTTAATTTAGGAACAATTCTAATACATATCAACAAATCCAACCATCCCATAGTGGATATAACATGGTAGAATCCTTGGGAAAATGAACAGGATGATGCTTGAGTTCATTGTTGGATGGGTCTCGTAGTGTGTAAGTTGAACAATATTCTTATGCGTTGGATCTATTTGTGAATTTTTTTAAATGCGTGATAAAATGGTGATTGAGTGTTGAAGCTAAGTAGAAACATGAGTTTTAAAAAATAGGGATAATCCATAGAAAATCCTAAATACTTGGAATTAAGGGGAAAGTGGAGTTTAAAATTAATCAAAATGAATTAAATCTTGGTGGTTGAAAGGATGACACAAAGCAATGGATGATAAACAATTTTCGTTGATTAAGGGTGGTGGAGATGAATGGATTTATCTGCATAAAGTATACCCACAATTCAAAACCACCCCAAGACACGTGGCTAACATAGGTGGATTATGGGTGGAATTCAACCATTCTGTGAACTCATCATCCACTAGAAAACTGTTTACCGCCTCAAAGGTGGTTTTATGACAAACCCTTGAAGGATGGAAGAGCTAGTAGATGCATTAGATCCATGTGGATGAAAATAAACCCAACTAGACGTTGGCAGTTGTCCAAAATATTAAAGGATCATCACTTTCCACTCAACATAGTTGTGGAATTGGAGATTTGAGGAATGGATTTCATTTTCAAAATAATTTTTTTTATCAACATCATTGAAAAAGGTAGTTGAATACCCTATTGATGCTCTGAACCATTACTCAAAGTTAAAAGGTATGAATGATAGTTTAAAAAATAAAGAGTCCCATGAGTACACCTGTCTCTCATAATTCTGTTATTTCCTTTATGTCTTTATCATTATTTTTTTGGCTTTAATGGCCACACGAAGGAAACCTACCATTCATGTTAAACCCAATGCCCATGCCTTTGAGCTCGAGAACCTAGTTGATGTATTCTATGATGTTTTTGAACCACATATTACTAGGAAAAACCATTATAAGCTCCGACAAGATGAATTTGGAAGATTTATGTATTCCCAAGATAAAACCCCCACCTGAGAAAGTAGTATTTCCCAAGATATCATCCCATCCACTTATTATTTTCTAGAATCTATTTCCATGTGTGCTAAATCATACAACCCTTCCATATGAGTCGTAATGTCAAAGTATGGTTCTCAAGCTATTTTATCTATAAATCCTATCTCAATTGCCCAAATATTTCTATTATCTAAGAATTCCATTTGATGATGACACCCTAGCATAGGAAGTTAGTGCTTTGACCCAAATTTAAGTGAGAAATTTGTTGTCCCAATATTTCCCAAGTATTTTTCTATCACTGAAGTCCAAAAGTTTTCCTAAATTTCCTAGAGGATTCATATCCATGAATTTTCTCATTCTAGGATATGATGATGATGATATAGTGGATGAATCAATTTAAAGGATAATGCAAAAAATTATTGAATCATTTGATACACCTCTAGTTAAAAATGATGATGTAAAATACCTTTCAAATGTTTTAAATGTTATTCACAGCTAGTTGATTCAATTTTAATCCCTAAAATACTTCAGATATCAATCATATTTAGTATATCTGATCCAGATTATTTTTGGCATGAAATAAGAGAGGAGATATAATAAAGCAATGTACAGAGATATCTCGGATATCCAATAATATAACATAAATGTATCAGAGATGAAACCATAAACACAAAGATACAGTAATACACGATTTTCTATTAATGAGCGAAAATGTACAAAGACTGTAAAAATACATAGGGAAAGACTCGCTAGAATGGTGACAACTTATCTCTAAGAAGAGTTGTGTCCGCTACTCGAATTTGAAAGAAGACGATTTTGCAATGAGGCTCCAAAGGCATTTTTATCATAAATAAAATCCAAAACCCTAACCCCGGAAGATGAAAATCCAACTGTTTTGTGGACTCCGTTTTGGGTAGTTTGGTGTATCAACTTCTCGGGGGCGTAACTTTGGCATATGATCTCCCTTTGGGGCACACGATAGCTCATTGGAAAGGTACAGTCGAGGAGATTCATTTTTGGGGCTCAATTAGAGCCTTTGGATATAATTGAGAATCTCAATCCCAAAAAACCTTCATTTAGGCCCTCAAAATGGCCCCAAAAGTTAAACACTGCTAAAAATAGTAAATTACCAAAATTGTGAGAAAATTGTTTTGAGCCAGTTGGAAAAGGTGGGTGGCCATCGATATCCACCTGGATCAATATCTCATATTTTATTCTTAGTCTACTAATTATGAGCATCTATACCTAAATATAGTTGACCAACAAGATAACCCTATGCTAATGAAAAAATGGACACCAAAAGAAAGGAAGCATGCAAAGAATGATGGTTTTAAAACCTTTGTGAATAATTTTATATATACTTCTTACATTTTATTCCATGGGAAGCACCCTCCTAGGTTATTTATAGAGTGCAATAAGTTACTTTATCTAAGCCTAGATACCAAGGTACGTGTTTAGTACATCTTTGAAAACCATACTATTATCATAAGAATTTATGGATATGAAATTGAACCATATTTAATACCGGTCTTATTGACATCCAAAATGATTGCATTAGAATACATCAAATAGAGGATAATCTCTTATACCCTTCATTTTTCATCTATAAATCAGAAAAATACTTTTAATGTTTTAGTTGAAGTTTATTCAGTTTTAGTGAAGAACAAGTTGGATTTGCTTGAAGTTAAAAAAATGCTATATTATTTCATTTTGGAGAAGCAAGAGGCATGGAAATATGACCCATATCATATTATCTCTGATTTGAGGGTTGCAGTTAGGTCTTCTTCTTATATTCATCATAGAAATCTAGAGTAAGAAAGGTTTGCTAACAAGGAAAGTTGGAAAGACGTCCAACACATTTTGTAGAGTAACATCTTCAGTTATAGAAGCCACAAGGATTCAAAGGAGAAGCATAGTACTGAAATCCCAAATCCCAAAGGTGATAATAGTTGATAATGATAAACCTTTGAAGAAAATGAGGTAGTGGTAAAATCAACTGTCAATTTGATAATGAATCTAGAGAAGGGTACACTTATGGAAGATATGGATTTTATGACCCAAAGAGGAAAGGATGATTGAAGAAGACAACAAGACATAGATTATTAAAGTGTATCTATTGATATTTAATCAAGAAAGCATGTCCATAAAAGATCCAAAATGGAGAAAGGGAATAAATAAGGTTTAGATGGAGATGAATCTCTTCTTGAGAAAGGCCCTAAGGGTGAGATCTTCGAAGTGCATATTATAATTGTTATTCAAACCCTAATAGCCTCCACAAAAAGAAATGTGATAGGTAAAATTACAAATAAATATGGGTTACTTGAATCCCGGGCTAGAGAATATCCAAAAAAGATAAATTTAGACATATTTTATTATGGCCTCTGTTAATAAATTGTCTAGAAAATTAGGGAAAGAATTATATCCATAGATTTGAAATAACAAGTCAACAATTCCTATATTTCTAACTTCATTCGATCATGATAAAGGTACCTTTTATATGGTTGTTCTATATCCAAGGGTTGATAAATATGATGCTAAGCTTTAATCACATCAATATGATACCACCAACATTAAGTTGGATGTGAATAAAATGCACGTCATTAAAAACATTTATTGGCATAGACAAAATGGTAATGTGGTTTCCTAATACTTGATTCAGGACACTATTAACACAAACAAGTTATAGGAGAAGGTCATA
>SNQJ01S0056329.1:0-31625 GCA_010110895.2 Picea sitchensis | reverse complement strand
ACTTGATACCACTTGTACTACACTTGAAGTATATGCCACTTTGTACCATCAATTAGTTAGTATTATCTTATATTTGACTCATACACATCCTTATATTTCATTTTCTATTGGTCTTGTTTCCTAGTATATGCAAACACCACATGAGACCCATTGAAAAGAAACAAAAGGTATACTTTGGTATATATGGGGTACAATTTAGTTTGGGATACATTATAATTCAGGGTGGGATCCTTTGTTGGTTGGTTTCATTTATTCCAATTGGGCTAGTGATCCTGATGATTGGAACTCTACTGTAGGATATGTTTTTAATATTGTTCTATACTTGTCACTTAGTCTTGTAATAAACAACAATCTATTGATATTTTTTCAATAGAAGATAGTATTGAGAAACAATTAATGCAAGCTAAGAAGCCTTGTGACTTCGATAGATTCTTTCAGAGTTTGGATTCTAGCAACAACATTCAGCCAACCTATGGTGTGAAAATCAAAGTACCATCAAGCTTTCCAAAGATATAGTTCAACATCAACTCAAATAACACATTGAGATACACATGCACTTCATAAGAAAGCTCATTAAATATTGTGTTCTTGAAGTTTTAATTTTCCCTATAGATTATCAAGTTGAAAACATTTTCACAAATTCTCTTACAAAAGTAAATTTTTCTAAACCAATCCATGTTAGAATTTAGGAAGTTGTCAATAAGTGGGTATAGGCTCTAATGCCTCCTTCCTTCTCCTATTGTGTCACCTTTGTAAATCCCTCAATCCTATCCCAAGTTTATCTTAAGGGGAAATTTTAGGATATTTATACACTTAGGAGTTAGTTAAGATCAACTTTGTCTAATGTGTCTTTAAGTGAAAGTGTATTTCTTTAGTATGAATTTGTAGTTATGTAATCCTATAGTCATGATATGTTCTAGACATAAAGTGATATGATAGTTCATATTCTCATTGATACTAATAGTTGTATTGATCCATGGATTAACACCCAATTGGTCCATAATATCTTTTTAAAGAGCATGGAGGGTCATTTGTTGAAGATCAATTGTAAGAAATTATTGTGTACATTTTTTTCATTAATATATTGCCTCAAGTGGCCATGTTGGCTAGGGTTGTGGATTGTTTCCTTGTTTGAGGTTTTTAACCATGTAAAAACACTAATTTACTAATATTTTATATGGTTGTGTGAGTTGTTTCTTAAGGTGTTCATCTTGTGTGGAAATACCCTGTTTTTTCAAACAAACACTATACTACATGGGCCTTATTAATAGAGATGTCCTCAATACATAGAAACCTACCTATCTACTTAAGGGGGTTACGGTAGGACCTTAACAATGTCAAACTTTTTGACATATTAAATCAAAATATTCCTAACAACCAATAGACTCGAAAGTCTAACTCCTTAAACCACAAGATTCCTAATTTCTTAAACTGTGATATTCCAATGGAAAGAAATAATATTGGTACACAATCAGTCAATATTACTTTCTTTACTGAAATCTTTCACATTGAATAACATTTTTTAAACTTCAATATTGTCAACTTTCAATTAAACTCTTAATTAATTTTGATTTTTGTTCTATTCATCTTGTATTCTTTAATATTGATGGTTTCCTTGTGAGATATGTATCTTGCACATTCCTACTACCCAATTCTAATTCATCCATGTGCACCTTCTGGACCCTCCTCATTCTAATATCCTTCCTTCATGACCTTAGGCAACTTATTTCTAAGAGAGTATTAAGATTTTGGTTTCTACTTATCCAAAATAAAATCATTCTTCATCATCCTTTCAGTTGGATTTGAAACATTGGAATCACACAAAACAAAAATCATCCATCCAAATGACTAATCGAAGTAATGTTCTAGGGATAAAGGATGAGGGATCACCACTGACAACTCATGATCCTCCCCAAAACAGAGAATCAATGAACTCTAGATTGGTGTACCTTAAGAAATCCAAGTCCAATTTTAAGCTATATCTAATTTTACTATTACTTTCATATTTCGAGTGCTTTGGCTAGATAAGTTGGGTTAGTCCCATTCGCAAGTTGTGTAAGCCATCTACATTGTTTTGTGTGTTAAAAAAATTCTCTCTTTGTGAATGTTTTATTAGTTGCAAGTTTTGATGAATGTTTTTGTAATATGTTGTCAATGAAATATGTTCATTTCCTGTTGTAGATGGTTGAAACGAGGACATATGGGAAGAAATGTATCTTTGTAAACTTGAATCTCTCTCCCAAACTAGCATCCATTGAAAATATAGAAAGAGATATTTCATTCCAGATCAAAACCACAACCCAATAGTATGCAGTTTCATTCTCTCATCGATTGTAAAAACCCACCCATTCACCAACCTGTGGAATAGTGGCATTTAATCTCACATTCCACCAACCCACGTACTAGTAGAATATGAGAGAGGGTTTCCTTACACAAACTTTTGAACCAACTCATGTACTAGCATCATTTTAACGAGTTAATTATAAATAAAAGATTTGAAATTTTATCATTTAGAAAATATAGATAGCACAAGGTAGAAATGTACAATGAGACATTTTATTTCTAACAATTCTACTACAGAATGTAAGTATATGTTTATGGACGCTTGATGATAATGCTTATTACACATTTTTTACCATGAAAATTTTTAAATGAAGAGAACATAAGAACATTGGGGTTTTGATTTGTAATGTACACAATTTTTGGTGGAGAAACCCTGCCTACAAAACAATGGTCTAAGTAGAGAAAACGTGTTCTTTATTCAATATGTCAAGAGGGTTAGATCAATGTCAGAAAGATAGGATCAAATGATTTTAGTGGATAAGGATATCAATTCGAAGATTAGTAATTGAGAGGTGAATAAATACATTTCATTTTAAAATCCCCTTTCTATCTCCCTAACTATCTTCTAGCATGATATATGAATTTGAAGTTGAAAGGTAGTTAAAATGGAGATAAAATAACACACAACAAGAGATTTTAGCATGCCTACCTAGTGAATGTAGGGAAAATCTCAATGATGGAAAACAATATATGATATTCTAGAATGTTGAAAGACCTTGAATACTAGACAAGAAGTCAAACTATCAATAGTTTCTTAACCACTTTACATTATGGAAAAATGGAATGTGCACCCTGAGGAGCCTAGTCTCATTATGGTACAACTCACTAACCAGGGTAACCAACTGGTCACTCTTCCTAACAAGTATCCATTCGATATTAACCTTTACCATCTTATTGAAGTACATGATTGGCCCCTACACTTAACGACTTATTTTCACATGTTATACATACATAATCTCAACGCATTTTCATCTCTCTACTCATTCACATCCATCACCTATCAATATGTGCAACACCATGTCACACTTAATGGTGTATGAAATTTGAGTGACTTACAACCATAATAGATTCCATTATTCGAGCATGCCCCTTAGAAGCAATATGGCCCATGAGGAGCAAACCTGCCACTCAAGGGAATCAAACCCTAGTAGAGACAATAACAATACCCCACTTTCATTGATATGGCAAGCCCCCATTGACAACCCAAAACATAATGATTATCCATGCTAGATAAAATTACAACTATAAATGTAGTTGAACTTAGTTGAACCAAGAGACACATTTTACAACCCAATATGGAGGAGATGTGTAATTTAAGATAATTCTAAGGTCAACATATATTGACCAAATATAGTAGTTAGAAAAAAAGGAACATGTGAAATTGGGCCTGGTTCACATTATAAACTAACTTGTATGCATGTGAACCCATAATCTATCAAGCACTAAAAGGAATCAAATCCTTCAAGGTGAAAACCACTTTTAGAGTGAAAAAACTAGAATAATGGTTTGCATGTTGATGGATTCCATCCCTCTCAATACTTGATTTCATCCCTCTTTAATTTTGTAACATATATCATATGTATGATATAGATGAGACCTAATGAATAATAGTATAATATGTAATGTAATATTTTATGTTACTTAATCTTTCTAACAAATTCATAGAACATGAATTTTTATATAAGGTTATTTATAATTTAATTATAATTATAGATAGTATGGAAGGAACACTCTAAAAATTGTAATTAAAAAAATTGTTATTAATTATCAATTGTTATATAAGGGTNAATCTTTCTAACAAATTCATAGAACATGAATTTTTATATAAGGTTATTTATAATTTAATTATAATTATAGATAGTATGGAAGGAACACTCTAAAAATTGTAATTAAAAAAATTGTTATTAATTATCAATTGTTATATAAGGGTAAACAAACATGTCTTATGTATACAAAAATGTTATTGGTTGTATACATAAAGGATAAATACCCATGATTTGAACATGTGTTCTGTAAAATTACAATAAACTCTCTTATAAAAAAAATAAAAATAAAAAAATAAATTATACAAATATATAGGTCAACAATAAAATATCTTTTAAATTTAAATTGACTTTTAAAGTCAATGACAAGATGGTGGAGAAAAAGACTTGGAATTGGAGAAAAAAATGCATAACATTTTGTTCACAATCTCCATATTTTTGGTTTCAAATTTGTTATAACACTATCAAATTCCCATGTTACAGCTCCTAAAGAATATGCTAACACTCAGGCGGAGGAAAATGATGGACTATAAAGAAAAATTGTAAAGGAGATTTTTGAATGAAAAATGAAATTTGTTAGTCTATAGTTGTTGGTCACTCAATAGAGGAAATCATCCCTTATTGAGGAGAATCCCTCTATTGTTGCCTAATTACAAGGTATTGTTTCCTAATTACAAGGTATTGTATAATGACTACCAAATACCTATATACTTAATACCTTCAATTATTACAAATTGAAATTGTCAGTAGAAAAACTTCACATTTTCCTAATTTGTAAATAGGTTTCTAATATTTTAGATTTCATTGAGAATAAATCCTGGAGAATATTTTGAATATAAATTACAAAATATTCTCTTACTATAATTGTTGGTAGTTCAAACAATTTCACATAGGCTTTGAGCTATTTGCATCAAATTTTTCTTTGAATGAACTCTTCTTGCTTTCATTAACATGGAAGTTCTATCATCGACTTGCATAAGGGATGATTTAAAATGAGTTTTACTCTTCAATAATCAAATGACATTATCTACCACTTGGGCCTTTTCTTCAATATCCTTCCATATTTTATTTATCTCAATTTGAACATGTTGGGCCAATAATTCATTTTTTTGGAATAAATCAAAATGAATTATGAATTTGTTTATTATGGTCCTAATTTGACCCAGATCAAATGTTTAGCTCTTATCAAATACTTCCTTACTAATAATATTTTTGAAGCATCCTCAACTAATTTCTTCAAATCACCAATCATTTGAGTGTCTTCAACTAAAAATGTATCCTTCTCAACTATATTCTCTTGGGACTTTTGTATCTCAACATATTGTTCCTTTACAGATGAATTTAATTCAATAATATCCACATCCTTCATTTTTAAGATCAACTTCCATATTAACAAGATCCTTTGAAAGTTTGCACACTTTATTAACCAATGTTTTATCTTTATTTTCTCCGGGACTCTAGATATCTTCTACATGTGTAATTTCTTATACTAAGCTTGGAAATTGCAAGCATTGGCTACCTGATGTGTTTGCCCCTCTCTCTTATTTCAATCTATCAATTATTTGACCCAATCTTATATTCTACGCTTTCATTTTACAAACTTCCTCCATCAATACTCTTTCTCCTTTTGAATTTCCACTAGTTCCTTAGCTTGAATATGCTCTATAATAGGTATGCTTTCATTTTACAAACTTCCTCCATCAAGACTCTTTCTCCTTTTGAATTTCCACTAGTTCCTTAGTTTGAATATGCTGTATAATAGGTATTTTTAATTTTTATTTCAAGAGATTAATTTCTAATTGTTTTTCCATGACTAATGTTTTCACATCTTCCTCATCACTTAGATTGGTTCCAAGAGTGATTATTTTTCCCTCCAAATCTTGAATTTTTAGCAATATTTCTTTGTTAACAACCTTTTCTTTCTTAATTTGATTTTCCAATTTTATGACCTTCTCCTATAACTTGTTTGTGTTAATAGTGTCCTGAATCAAGTATTAGGAAACCACATTACCATTTTGTCTATGCCAATAAATGTTTTTAATGACGTGCATTTTATTCACATCCAACTTAATGTTGGTGGTATCATATTGATGTGATTAAAGCTTAGCATCATATTTATCAACCCTTGGATATAGAACAACCATATAAAAGGTACCTTTATCATGATCGAATGAAGTTAGAAATATAGGAATTGTTGACTTGTTATTTCAAATCTATGGATATAATTCTTTCCCTAATTTTCTAGACAATTTATTAACAGAGGCCATAATAAAATATGTCTAAATTTATCTTTTTTGGATATTCTCTAGCCCGGGATTCAAGTAACCCATATTTATTTGTAATTTTACCTATCACATTTCTTTTTGTGGAGGCTATTAGGGTTTGAATAACAATTATAATATGCACTTCGAAGATCTCACCCTTAGGGCCTTTCTCAAGAAGAGATTCATCTCCATCTAAACCTTATTTATTCCCTTTCTCCATTTTGGATCTTTTATGGACATGCTTTCTTGATTAAATATCAATAGATACACTTTAATAATCTATGTCTTGTTGTCTTCTTCAATCATCCTTTCCTCTTTGGGTCATAAAATCCATATCTTCCATAAGTGTACCCTTCTCTAGATTCATTATCAAATTGACAGTTGATTTTACCACTACCTCATTTTCTTCAAAGGTTTATCATTATCAACTATTATCACCTTTGGGATTTGGGATTTCAGTACTATGCTTCTCCTTTGAATCCTTGTGGCTTCTATAACTGAAGATGTTACTCTACAAAATGTGTTGGACGTCTTTCCAACTTTCCTTGTTAGCAAACCTTTCTTACTCTAGATTTCTATGATGAATATAAGAAGAAGACCTAACTGCAACCCTCAAATCAGAGATAATATGATATGGGTCATATTTCCATGCCTCTTGCTTCTCCAAAATGAAATAATATAGCATTTTTTTAACTTCAAGCAAATCCAACTTGTTCTTCACTAAAACTGAATAAACTTCAACTAAAACATTAAAAGTATTTTTCTGATTTATAGATGAAAAATGAAGGGTATAAGAGATTATCCTCTATTTGATGTATTCTAATGCAATCATTTTGGATGTCAATAAGACCGGTATTAAATATGGTTCAATTTCATATCCATAAATTCTTATGATAATAGTATGGTTTTCAAAGATGTACTAAACACGTACCTTGGTATCTAGGCTTAGATAAAGTAACTTATTGCACTCTATAAATAACCTAGGAGGGTGCTTCCCATGGAATAAAATGTAAGAAGTATATATAAAATTATTCACAAAGGTTTTAAAACCATCATTCTTTGCATGCTTCCTTTCTTTTGGTGTCCATTTTTTCATTAGCATAGGGTTATCTTGTTGGTCAACTATATTTAGGTATAGATGCTCATAATTAGTAGACTAAGAATAAAATATGAGATATTGATCCAGGTGGATATCGATGGCCACCCACCTTTTCCAACTGGCTCAAAACAATTTTCTCACAATTTTGGTAATTTACTATTTTTAGCAGTGTTTAACTTTTGGGGCCATTTTGAGGGCCTAAATGAAGGTTTTTTGGGATTGAGATTCTCAATTATATCCAAAGGCTCTAATTGAGCCCCAAAAATGAATCTCCTCGACTGTACCTTTCCAATGAGCTATCGTGTGCCCCAAAGGGAGATCATATGCCAAAGTTACGCCCCCGAGAAGTTGATACACCAAACTACCCAAAACGGAGTCCACAAAACAGTTGGATTTTCATCTTCCGGGGTTAGGGTTTTGGATTTTATTTATGATAAAAATGCCTTTGGAGCCTCATTGCAAAATCGTCTTCTTTCAAATTCGAGTAGCGGACACAACTCTTCTTAGAGATAAGTTGTCACCATTCTAGCGAGTCTTTCCCTATGTATTTTTACAGTCTTTGTACATTTTCGCTCATTAATAGAAAATCGTGTATTACTGTATCTTTGTGTTTATGGTTTCATCTCTGATACATTTATGTTATATTATTGGATATCCGAGATATCTCTGTACATTGCTTTATTATATCTCCTCTCTTATTTCATGCCAAAAATAATCTGGATCAGATATACTAAATATGATTGATATCTGAAGTATTTTAGGGATTAAAATTGAATCAACTAGCTGTGAATAACATTTAAAACATTTGAAAGGTATTTTACATCATCATTTTTAACTAGAGGTGTATCAAATGATTCAATAATTTTTTGCATTATCCTTTAAATTGATTCATCCACTATATCATCATCATCATATCCTAGAATGAGAAAATTCATGGATATGAATCCTCTAGGAAATTTAGGAAAACTTTTGGACTTCAGTGATAGAAAAATACTTGGGAAATATTGGGACAACAAATTTCTCACTTAAATTTGGGTCAAAGCACTAACTTCCTATGCTAGGGTGTCATCATCAAATGGAATTCTTAGATAATAGAAATATTTGGGCAATTGAGATAGGATTTATAGATAAAATAGCTTGAGAACCATACTTTGACATTACGACTCATATGGAAGGGTTGTATGATTTAGCACACATGGAAATAGATTCTAGAAAATAATAAGTGGATGGGATGATATCTTGGGAAATACTACTTTCTCAGGTGGGGGTTTTATCTTGGGAATACATAAATCTTCCAAATTCATCTTGTCGGAGCTTATAATGGTTTTTCCTAGTAATATGTGGTTCAAAAACATCATAGAATACATCAACTAGGTTCTCGAGCTCAAAGGCATGGGCATTGGGTTTAACATGAATGGTAGGTTTCCTTCGTGTGGCCATTAAAGCCAAAAAAATAATGATAAAGACATAAAGGAAATAACAGAATTATGAGAGACAGGTGTACTCATGGGACTCTTTATTTTTTAAACTATCATTCATACCTTTTAACTTTGAGTAATGGTTCAGAGCATCAATAGGGTATTCAACTACCTTTTTCAATGATGTTGATAAAAAAAATTATTTTGAAAATGAAATCCATTCCTCAAATCTCCAATTCCACAACTATGTTGAGTGGAAAGTGATGATACTTTAATATTTTGGACAACTGCCAATGTCTAGTTGGGTTTATTTTCATCCACGTGGATCTAATGCATCTACTAGCTCTTCCATCCTTCAAGGGTTTGTCATAAAACCACCTTTGAGGCGGTAAACAATTTTCTAGTGGATGATGAGTTCACAAAATGGTTGAATTCCACCCATAATCCACCTATGTTAGCCGCGTGTCTTGGGGGTGGTTTTGAATTGTGGGTATACTTTATGTAGATAAATCCATTCATCTCCACCACCCTTAATCAATGAAAATTGTTTATCATCCATTGCTTTGTGTCATCCCTTCAACCACCAAGATTTATTTCATTTTGATTAATTTTAAACTCCACTTTCCCCTTAATGCCAAGTATTTAGGATTTTCTCATGGATTATCCCTATTTTTTAAAACTCATGTTTCTACTTAGCTTCAACACTCAATCACCATTTTATCACGCATTTAAAAAAATTCACAAATAGATCCAATGCATAAGAATATTGTTCAACTTACACACTACGAGACCCATCCAGCAATGAACTCAAGCATCACCCTGTTCATTTTCCCAAGGATTCTACCATGTTATATCCACTATGGGATGGTTGGATTTGTTGATATGTATTATAATTGTTCCTAAATTAAATATGTTTAAATTTCTTCCTCCTCTAATCCATTTTGTCTTGTTTCTTATATTTCCAAGACTTCTAGAAAACTACTCTACCTTTGTTTGTATCATATAGGTATTTGGATTTCTTAATGGTCCCTTCAAGTGTTTTAGGTTCATCAAATTGGATCTTGTCTCTATAAAATGCTAGCATTCCACTTAATAACTTATGTATCTTCGTCTTTTCCTTTTTAATATAACCCACATATCTGAGCAGCTCCAGAATATTCTTCCCATATTCTTCCATAGTCATATTTTAAAACTTGAGTTCAAATAATTCCTACATCTTCTTGTCATAGTAGTGCTCAGAAAGATACTTCTACAGGAAATACTTATTGAACTTCTTCCAATAAATACTCCTCTGATTGATGTGCTTAAACTGATTTAACAGATCCCATCACATGGAATATTTTCCTTATAGATTGGATGAGTATTTATGTAGTTGAAAACATTTTCTTATCCCTAGAAACTAAGCTTCAACATCCTCTCCCATCTTGTTTTCACTACAAATAATAAAAGGTTGGTGGCTTAATATTTATAATCTCCCCTTGAAAACCTTATAGCTCATGTCTTATTSKTTGATGTCTAACTAGGAACAYTTCTAGACCGCTCTTTGATTCTTTAGATAAATAAGATGTATTAGTTGAATGAGTTGGTGAATAGTGTTACCTTTGATTTCTGGTAGCACTTCTTGAGTATTTGGATCTCCTATGACTATCTCTCCTTGCATGAGATCTACCTTCTTCCTCATGTATTGAAACTGATCCATTATTTATTTTCCTCTACATTTGATTTAAAATCCATAGTAGCTAAGTGTTTAGCTAAGTTTTCTTCTCTTGGACCTTTAACAACTTCTCATTATCAACTCTACACCTCCATCTTCAAACTCCTCATAGTTTCTACTAGCTCTAATGACTCCATTTTTATTTGGTCCCATTATCATATATCTCCTCATTTCCTACACTAATATTTAGACCTCTAACTTCTTCTTCATGACTATAAGGTCCTTTTCCATCTTCCATGTTTTCCTCTCAATTTTATTCATCAATTATTATATGTATGTTTCCTTGTTGTAGCACTAATTCTACAAGAAGTGTCCATACAAATAAAATTGTTAGATATCCCTCATTTCTATATCTATAGCATTTTCTTTCAAATTCTAGAAAATATGCAATTGTGTTTTTTTGGTCAATTAAGGCTATAGGTCCTTTTTCTTCCCAATTTCTAAAGAAATCTAAAGTTATTGTCCAAAATACAAGCATTCATAGCTATTCCCTTATTAATTATATTTCTAATCACTATACTAATGCTCCAATGTGAGATTAGAGATAAAAGTTATGGCTCTCATGAATCACCATTTTTGCCTATTTTCTGCACTTTTCTCACTACTATAATCAAGGTCAAAGACCAAATTTTTCCATCTATAGAAGAAAATATATTGAGAACCAAGATGGTTTTGTATCAAGTGAAAATAATACTTATGATTGTAAGTACTCAGAAACTTTTAGATTAATGGTCTAATGCTCCAATCATTTTCTACATTAATATAGAATTATTTGTCTTTTTTGCACTTCCTCCAAAGTATTTTTGGCAAAATCTACTATATTTCAAACACAGAAAAATTGGAAAAACTTTAGTATGAAAAAGTTGTTTGGATTGTTGAGGATATGAAATGTCGACTAGGAAAGTTTTTCCAAGTTGGTGATCTTGGGTCCCTTTTCCTCCACTAAAGATTCTAAAAATCACTAAAAGGTCTTTGGAACAGTGGATTTTGGCATGTTTCTACATATCCCCACCAAACCCTTTAGAATTTGGTCAAATGATCCACTGGGTTTCTTCATGTCTTCTCCTATTCCTTACTATCCAAATTTCACTTCCAACAAGATTCTTGGGAATGAGTACCATCTTCTTCTTCAAGAACCATTAATTGGCACTTTATGGAATTCCAAAACTAAACTGGATAATGACCCTCACTTGAATTTTTATGACCTTCCTCATTGTGGACCTACGCCTAAAATTTCACTTTATTCCAACTTAAACTGCTCTTGTTATGGCTAAAATAATATTTTGGCTCCAAACTTAATTTTTTTAATAAATTTTATTTTTGTTGATATAACATCCTTGTTGATGTGGCATGACACATCTATGATGATGTGGTGAGGGGTCCTACATGTCAGAACCTATGTATACCATGCTACCTCCCTTGCCTCCTTACCTATTGTCGGTCCTAAAGTCTGCACCTAACTGTTAAAGGGAAGAGCTAGGCCACCTCAAGNTTTTTTTTTGATAATTTGATTTTGTTGGCCAGCTCAAGGATGGGTTTTCAAAGATGATAATCTAGGTGGGTAGGCTACACAGTATGAAGGTAAAATATCCTTTGCTAATGGTATGGATATTAATGGGAATTTGGGGATATGAAAGACAAACATAGGAGACAATATCCAACAATGTAATGAATTTCTTGCTATGTGAGAATAAAGACTTAAAATAATATCTTAAGACTTAAACAAAAATCTAGATGCAAATCATCCAACAAGTTGTCAAATAGTTGATCTTTTCACTAAACAATAGTTGTATAATAGGTTGCATAATCAGTGAAAAGATAAACTAAAATAATGGCTAAAAGCACAAGGAAATGTAAATTGCACACATCACAAAATTTGCATTCAAGATCAGATTAAACACATCCAGATTTGAGTAAGAAACACAACATTCATCAACATATATTCATTAGGTAGAGAAATTTAACTTGAGTGGAAATAACATTCATGACACTCTTTAACTTATTCTCAACAAAAATCTGGATCATATCACAAAAAAATGATCACTTATTGTGTTTTGACACTACTAGCTCGAGCTTAAAATAACTAGACATCTATAAGTGCAAAATACTTCTATTGTCTAAACTAGAGTGCAAAAACCTTTAACAAAAATAATGTGACCGATGTTAGTGACTAGACTTGTGCCTTGATATCCATGTGTAATTTCATCTGGAGTCTAACTAGTATATAACTTGATGTGTTGGAAGCTTCCACGAACTCTTCCTCCTCTTTGACAGTAGTAAACTAGAACAAAACTCACCCAGAATTTGGCGAATTTCTGGGAAAGATAGCCTCAAAGGCCTCTTCAATTCTCTTGGACTGTGATACATGTGTAAAATATGAGATATTTTTTGTGCATGTTCTTTTTCCCAACAAGAACGTCTTTCAGTTTTCAAAAATTCATTTCCATATATTCGGGAGGCGTGCGAAAGACAATGACAAAAACAGGAAAAACAGAGCATGGCGAATTTTTGGAAAAATGGCCTCAAAGGTCTCTTCGATTTGCTCTAAACGTGATACTTGTGTAAAATTTGAGAGACTTTTTTTTGCATGGGAATATACCCAACAAGAACCTCTTTAATTTTTTAAAAATTCATTTCCATCTATTTGGGAGGTGTGCCGGAAGACAATGATAAAAACAAAAAAAAATAGAGCATGGCAAATTTATGGGAAAATGGCCTCAAAGGTCTCCTCTATTCTCTCAAACCATGATACCTGTGTAAACTTTGAGAGAGATTTTTTTTATGGGCTTGTTCTCAACAAAACCCTCTTTCAATTTTCACAAATTTACCTCCAGTAGTTCGAGAGGCATTCCGAACGAGAATGACAAAAACAGGGAAAAAACAAAGCTTTTTCAGTAAATTTGGGCAACGCATTTTGATTTTTCTTTTGTAACCTCTAATACTTTTTTTATAGCTTATGATACTTCTTTTACAACTTCGAATGTTTCTTTGATTTCATTTCCCCCCTCATTTTCATTTTGGGTAGTTTACACTGTTGCTTGGTAGGGGTTGACTATGTATCTTTATGAGATAATGGGATTTATGAGATATCATGTTCTTGCTACTACATACCAAAACACATGTTGCCTTCATTTTCCCTTCATTTTGTAGTGGAGGACCTCAATTGCATTCGAGGGATTTCCTCTTTCATTAGGGTTGATGACCTGTTTACACTTGATGGTGTACCTTTGGTTTTGGGAGACCTTTTCTTGCTTGCTAGTTGTTGTGATGCATATGATGAGCTACTAGCTTTAGAGGAAACCTTATCTTATGTATCATATTCATCTCATTTATCATCAATCTATGTATCAAGATGTTTTTCTTTCTCTTGTAAACCCACAGATTGCAAAAAGTAATCCCAAGACATTTCAATTTCATCCAATGCAAAGATTGAGCGACGAGTTGATTCTTGAACCTTAATTTGTTGAGCTTACATACAATGAGATGATCGTGACCTTAATTTTGATGAAGTTGCACCCATAACTATGATTCCCCACATCCTCTGTGATGATGAAAATTGCATGTGAAGTTCGCACGATCTTAACATGACCTTAACACGAGCTATGTGATCATGAACTCATAGATGACTGGTGTACTAGGGTGCTCATGATCATGCGTTCACATGCAGGTGCCAACACTACACTTTCTTAAATATTTGAATTAATTATGAACGTTAAAAGAGCTAAAACAACGTGCTTTTACCATATTTGCAAGAACAGGCATGTCCTTGCAATCAACATTTTTTGAACTAAAAAGGCATTGCCAACCTGCTATAAGCTTAGTAAAGTATTCCAAGGTGACAACATGTTTTTAACCCAAACTAGACATGCAACAATCTTTCAAGAAAGCAATAAAATGGTGCAAAAATAATAGGGGGAAAAATAACTAAAGATGACACATAAACCATGGAGGAGCATTAAAAAAACAAATCAGGCTTTAAGAGGATGTATAGGTGAATGAAGGAGAAGGGAAGTGATGTAGACCTAAGTTCCAACACCTACCATGCCATATCTACATGGCCTCCTTTACATTTTTCCCGCTTTACTTTATAATAATGATTTATTATTATTAATTATTATGGACCACCTTTCCCTATCCTTATCCACCACTTGGAATGATCTCCTTGATTGATGTGATGAGGGGGATTTCCTATATATATAACACCATGTTTCCCCCAGTTTGAAATTATAAATATATTGTCCAAGGAACTATGGAAAACTCAAAGGTGTGAATGTTTGATTTAATGGACCTTTGTATAAAAGGTCGATGAATGTAAATTATGTTATTTTAATAGAAAATGGATACGTGTTGCATGACTATTGGAAAGGGGATGTGCTAAGAAGAGACCACAAATTCTATGAAAAGGTGGCAGAGGGTACCAGGAATGGTTGTGTTAACCTCCACCGAACCAGTACTTTGCTAGATTTAATTTCTGAGGATCAGAACAACCCTCTGACCCAGGAATGAATTACAGTCAGGATGGTAGGTGGGAAGACATCCTCAAGAGTTAATGAGGGGATGGGGCAGACTTCCCATTTGTAAGGCTTCCAGACCTAACCCAGAACTGGGAATTCGAGACACACACAATCTTGCCAAGGAAGGAAAGAAAGGAAGCATGGTGGGTAGAGGAAGACCTGTGAAGGGTGCATAGACAAGAGCCTAAGCTCCTGGGTACGAGGAAGGACTGAGAAAAAAATTGGAGTGAGATATGATACTAGAAAATAGAGACTGAGCTGGGAGAAGGAGAGTAACCTTCGTCCCTATCTATTTCTGTATTAGGAGAAGGAGAGTAACCTCCGTCCCTAACTTATGTTGAGATGGAAGAAAGAGATTGAATCTCAAAGCATCATGGTCTAAGATCGGGGGTGGCTAGTGGTAAAGCCATTAGGAGTGACTAAGCCTAAGGTTGAGCAGAAACGAGCACCCCTTTCAGCAGTTGCATCATGCCTTATGGTTCTGATAAGTGTTTTCATGCCTTGTTCTTTGAATTGGAAATAATGGATGCATGTTTGTATTTATGTGTCTATAAATGGTTTATGTATTGAAATTATTAAGTTATGAGTATGCATTTGTTCCCTTGAGATCTTATGCTTCTTCTTGATTTTCCATATGCACCAGTTTAATTCCTTGAAGGCATTTCCCTAGGGAATTACAACACAGTTCCAAAGTCAGAGAAAACCTCTTGGCACTGCTACCATTTCAGTAACCTCATGAGTTTACCTTGCCCTATTTTAGATCTTAAAGTTCTACGAGTTATGGAGGCGTTCCCTTCAGACCAATAGTCTAAGAGACTTTGAACTCACGCTTAAGTCCTTAACCAAAAACTCAACTAAGAGTAGGGTTAATATCCCAAGAGTCATCTGAAGGTCCATGTGACCTGGGTCTAGGAACCCTGCACTAAAGGAGTTAGCTCATGAAGGTTTCGGAGCCTTGGGAGCTCAAAGCTTTGAGATGTCAAATTTTACGATATTCAAGTTACCCGAACTACCGGAGTAACAAGAACCATAGATGACTTAAGAATATAACAATGGAGATGGATGCGAGCCGTTTAACGGGACGAGAAGCCATCCCGATCATCAGATTGATTCAAATACCCATTAGAGTTAACGAATCAAACACCAGTCGCTTGATTAAATCGATGGTTGGGAATCATTGCGGAGCGTGAAGGTGAAATTAGTGGATGTGCTAGTTCATAGCCCACAATAAAACAACGTCGTTGATATCATTGGGAATGGAAGATAAATGATCAGGATTAGAATAGACTCGGGCGAGCACTTCCCATATTGCGAAGGTTGGACCCTGCAATCACTGTGAACCATCGATTTGTGAAAGGATATCGATGGTGGGGAATCATTGCGGAGAGCGAAGGTGAAATTAGTGGACGCGCTAGTTCACGACCCGCAATTCACCCACGTCATTGATCTCATCGGGATGGAATATCAACGACTGTAGTTAGACCGAGTTGGGCGAGTACTTTTCAGATTGTGGAGGTTGAGCTCTCTGATAAAGAGTGTGCACGTTGGGGCCCCATAATCACTGTGAACCGTCGATCAGGGAACACATCAGTATTGGTCAGATCATGACCATCAGACCTAGAAAAGTTGCTAGGTGGATAGTTGTGAGTTCCTTTAGAAATCCGTGAAGTAACGGAGTCCTTCTGTACCATCGATCTGAGATAAAGGACACGTGTCAGAATATCCTCGACTTCGGGTGTAATCACTCTGTGAGAGAGTGACTGTGGAGAGGTTTAACCTTCCGAAGACCGAAGAGACAAAGTGATTTGCAGTTGTCGATTTGTGGGAGACACGCGTCGACAGATCATCGACTTTTGGTGAAATCACTCCGGGAGAAAAGGGGATATGTTGAACAATAACTCCCAAAGTCTGGAGAGATGGAGTTCATCTAATTCTTCCATCAATTGAGGATAGGTGTTAGTATATCTTCCATTTCGGGAGATAGTTACTTCGGAGGAGAAAGGCATTGGATTATTTGAAACTCCCGAAGCCCGAATAGCCGAAGTGATTTGTAGTTGTCGCTTCGTGGGAGACACACATCGATAGATCGTTAACTTCGGGAGAAAGTGAGTGTGGAGAGGTAGAAACTCCTAAACATTGAAGTCCCAAATTAAAACGGGACCGTTGATCTGGAAGGACGTGTGGTGCACGATCCTTGACTCCGGAAGATTACACTCTAAGAGAAAAAGACTGCAGTATCCCGAATGTCAAAGTCCTGAAATGAAACTAAGTCATTGATTTACAATGGATGTGTGGTGCTTGATATAGAACTCCGAGTATGAATTACTTTGGGAGGAAAGGTTGTGTGATCATTCAGGACTCTCGAATGCCAAAGTGCTGAAGTGAATCAGGACCATCTAACTCCGTGAGGACACGCGGTGTCGAATGGTGCACTTTGGAGGATTAGTATTCTAGAGGTTTTGCAAGGAGGTTCCTCTAATTCCACTGAAGCTCGAAGGCCCGAAGTCATTGAGGGTCATTGATATTGAGGGAGATTAGGAAATGTTGATCCCTTCGCACCAGTTCGGAACTTTGCCACTTCGGAGTTCGGAGGAATTAGCATGTGATGAATCAAAAAATCTCAAAGCCCAAAGTTCTGAACCGCCGGAATAGGTGTCTGTGGCCTTGGAGTTCGGTCATAACCTGTGGTCATATGTGATGGTCATCGGAGAAGGAGGGGCTAGGCCCTGATTTCCAAATTAGAGACCATGGATATAGGATTTGATTAATTAAGGAGACCGAAATTTGTATGCCCCACCATGGGTTTGTTACAAATTGGTATCAGAGCATGGTTACAACACTTGGCTTGCTTGGGCTCATGGATGAGTCTCTTAAAACCTATATTTAGAATACTTTTAAGAGTGACACCCTATCTTACCTCTTTCTTAAAGAGTCTGGTTAAAATTTTATTGAGGAAAAGAATGAAACTTTCTATTGTTTGTGTACATCTAAGAAATTTGAACTGTGTATTGTTCATAAACTAATAGACTGTTAGCTAACAATAAGTGTTTTTTCAGCACTCGAGTAGTCAGTAAATCATGGGAAAAATTCAAGTCTAAAGGATGGTTATGTGTTATGAAGTGGTGGATGGCTCCCACAATAGTGACGAAGAATCTGACAAAAGGAGGGCGGTGGAAACCCCTCCGGATTTGGCTGAAACTGTAAGGAGTCTCAAGGATGAATTATAGAGTTGCAAGGCCAACAATGAGAGATTGATAAAGGATCAAGAAAAAAAAAAAAAAATTAATACAGTCTTGTTGTAGAGCTTATCTAGCATATAGAGGCAGCTACAGCATGAACCCGCAACCAACCATGTGGATCGACGACATGTGAAGATAAGTCAAAGTCCACCTGAGATCTGAAAACATAGCCCCATAAGTGACCACACTAGGATAAGTACCTCAAAGAATGACCAACCTAGAGGTATGGGACACTCATTGGGGGAGTCCTCTAGAAAGGAAGTTGGAAACTCTGAGGGACCTTCTAGTAGAAAAACTATCTCGCATTCTCAAGGGAAAGGAAAGAAGCAAAATCATTCCAAAATTTGCGATCCTGAAGAGTTTGAGAAGTCCAAACCACCCTCTTTCGATGGAGATATTAAGAAAGGGGAAGTGGCTGAAGCTTGGATGCTTGGTTTAAATAATTACTCTAGAGTCCATGACTACTATGAAAACTTGAAGGCTCGAATAGCCATCTTCAACCTGAATGGAAAGGCTTCCATTTAGTGGGAAGACCTTAGGAATGTGAAAGGAGTCCATGAGAAGGACATGTGATGGAAATAGTTTGAGAAATACTTCAGGAAGCAATATCTATCAGAGAAATACATGGATGGGAAGACTAAGGAGTTCTATGAACTCATGCTAGGGAAGCTCACCATAGATGAATATGTCAATAAATTCCTTGAGCTACTGAGGTATGTGCCCTACATAAAGGATGAAAAGGTAAAAATGCAGCGATTTATTAGTGGGTTACCTCAGACCTACCGAGACAAGATCGAGTTTGATGAACCAAATACCTTAGAAGAAACTATCGGGAAGGCAAGGTGTTGTTATGAATAGTTCGAGAGTAAGACAGAACCTCACGAGGACTGGAAGAAGAAGAGTATTTAGGGACTCCAGAAGAAGGGGTTTAATCCTCAAGATTTAAGAACTATGGGAATGGTTCTAGGATGAACCTTCCTAATAGAAGTGTGTATCAGAAAATTTTCCCCTCTCAAAGTGGAAATAAAACTTTTGAGGCACTCCTAGGAAATACTAATAACCCAAAGAAAGAACCCTTAAAATGTTGGGGTTGTGGAGAAGATCATTGGTTAATGGATTGTCCACACAGGAAATAGAACAGTAGGAGAGTCTAAAATATCCAATAATCTATCACTGTCAATGATGTGTCTAGGATCATACCACGAATTTATGTAGCCTTGGACAATAATCAAGCCGACCACCAAGATTCAGTGGTGGAGATGGAAGGTATGATCACCAACCATCTAGTTTCTATTTTAATTGACCATGGTTCTAATTTGAGTTATGTGGGCCCTTAGACTATTGATAAGTGTAAACTAAAACTAGTTAGACATGTTAATCCGTGGTTGGTACAACTAGTCACTCGGACCAAAAGAAAATTAGCAGAGGTCATACCATCTTGCCAATTCATCATGGATGGATTGCCCACCCGAGCAACCCTTAACATACTTCCCCCGGGATCTTATGACTTGTTGATTGGTATGGACTGGTTGGCTTCTTATAAAACTAAGTTGGACTATTACCATAAAACTTTATAATGTGTAAATGAAGAAGGGAGAAAGATAACCCTCCAAGGGATTCAGAAGCATGTCTCAATGAGAAAAATATCATCCCTTCAAATGAAAAAGTATTGCAGAAAGAGGTTTCCTTTATATGCAATATAGGTGTTGGAATCTATTGAGAATGACAAACCAAACCTAGAGGACCACCCCATATTAAGAGAATACAAAGAAGTGTTTCCAGAAGAGGTATCAGGTCTACCTCTGAGAAGGGACATTGACTTCTCGATAGAACTTGCACCATGAGCACTGTCAGTATCTAGAATGCGATATAGGATGATTACGCTAGAGTTGGTTGTGCTCAAGCTACAGCTAAAGGAGATGAGCACCCATCTTATTTTTGAAAAATAAAGATGGCACACTCCAACTGTGCATAGATTATAGGAAACTCAATAAGACAACCATAAAGAACAAGTACCCCTTACCAAGAATCGATGACTTTTTCGACCAATTGGGAGGTGCTTCCATTTTCTCAAAGATTGACTTAAGGTCTAGATACCATCAAGTTTGAATTAAGGATGAAGACATCCACAAAATAGCCTTCAGGATGAGGTATGGTCACTATCTATTTGTGGTGGTGCCATTTGGGTTAACCAATTCCCCCCCACTTTGATGTGCTTGATCAATAATGTACTCAGCACAAATATGATATCCTAATATACTCCAAGAACAAAGAGGAGCACGCATAACATCTTAGACTTGTACTTCAAGTACTAAGAGAGCATCAGCTCTACTCTAAGTTTAGCAAGTGCGACTTTTTCCATAAGAAAGTCCATTACTTAGGCCATGTTATTTCTAAAGAAGGGGTGGTAGTAGACCCTGACAAGATCATATCTATTATGGAATGGACTACCCCAAAGGATGTATATGATATCATATCCTTCATGGGATTAGAAAGATACAATAGAAGGTTCATAAAAGGGTTTTCCAAGATTGGTTTTCCAATCACTGCCCTTTTGAAAAAGGGGGTTAAATTCACTTGGACATCAAGATGTGAAGAAATATTTTAGGAACTGAAATACCTCCTGACCCATTCACCTGTGTTGAATATTGTAGACCCTGATAATGATTTCCTCTTGTGTACATATGTCTACAAGGAAGGACTCGAAGGATTCCTTATGCAAGAGGGACATGTAATTTTCTACGCGTCCAGGAAATTGAATGAGCATGAAATCAACTATGTGACCCATGACCTAGAGTGTCCTACCATAGTATATGCTTTAAAATGTGGAGGCATTACCTCTTGGGTAGGATATTTGTGCTTATGGCATACCATTGTGGGTTGAGGCACCTGTTTGATCAACCAAAACTCAATGTCATGCAAGCTAGGTGGATGGCTCTCCTTAGTGAGTTTGATTTCGAAATCAAACACATCAAAGGAAAGGAAAATAGGGTGGTTGATGCCCTTAGCATAAGTATAAAAATGATTCACCTGGCAGTGGTAAGCACATGTGAAACAGATGTCAAGGAAAGAGTCAGGAATGCACAAGAAACAGATGCATTCTTCAAGACCATAACCTCATACCTAAGGCAAGATCCTACAGGGATAAATTATGAAGGCTACCAGATGCTCGATGAAGGCCTTTTGACCTATAGAAATAGATTGTAAATTCCAAACTGTGACAACTTGAAGAGGTTCACAATGGATGAACTACACAAGAGACCATATATTGGTCACCCAGGATATCATAAAATGATCACAGCCACTAGGAAAAAAATCTATTGGCCTAGATTGAAGAAAGACATAGTTGACTATATAGCTAAGTCCCTAGAATGCCAGCAAGTTAAGGCAGAACATCAACATCCATCGGGGTTGTTACAACCTCTACCAATCCCAGACTGGAAATGGGAAACCATCTCCATGGATTTCATAACTAGATTACCAAATTCGACCAATAAAAATTATGCCATCATGGTTGTGGTGGAAAAACTAAGTAAGTATGCTCATTTTGTTCCTGTCAAGTCAACTTACAAGGAAATAGATATTGCCAACATCTTCATGAAGGATATATTCAAACTGCATGGCATGCCCAAGGAAATTGTATCTGACAGAGACACCAAATTTACTTCAATCTTTTGGAAATTCCTAATGGCTCATTTTGAGAATAAATTGTTATTCAACACAGCCTATCATCCTCAAACTGATGGACAGACAGAAAGAGTAAGCCAAATATTAGAAGACGTGTTAAGGATGCATGTAATGCATTAGCCTAAGAAGTGGGAAGACTACCTACCATTGGTATATTTTTCCTACAACAACGGTTATCAAGAATCCTTGAATATGATCCCTTTTGAATCCCTCTGTGGTGGACAGTGCAGAATCCCAATCATCTAGAGTAATCCAGTGGATAGAATTACCATCGGAGCTCAAATGCTGAAAGAAATGGAGCAACAAGTGATCCAGATAAATAACAATCTAAATATTTCTCAAGATAGACAGAAAAGTTACGCCGACAGAAAAAGAACTCCCAGAGAGTTCAAGACATGTGACCATGTCTATCTCAGAGTTAGGCCCAGGAAGAGTTCCCTGAGAATGGGAGCTTATGCCAAGATGGCACATCGGTATTGTGGACCCTTTGAGGTATTAGATATAGTGGGACTTGTAGCCTATAGGCTAGCACTCCCTCCCACAGTAAAGGCACATAATGTTTTCCATGTTTCATTATTGAAGAAATATGTACATGATTCTAATCATATAATTGACTGGTCTATGATCCAGGTGGAGCCAGAGGGATAATTCTTGCTAGAACCCCAATTCATACTAGACAGAAAGGAAACCTAACTCAGGAACTGAACCATTGCATAGGTCAAGATGCAGTGGAAACACTTTGGCCCAGATGAGGCTACGTGGGAAATGGAGGATGCCATGAGACAGGCATATCCGATTTTGTTTACTCCTGTATATACATATCATGTTGACATATAGAACATCAAGGATGATGTTCCTTTAAAAGGGAGGGAATTGTAACACCTTGTTTCCCCCAGTTTGTAATTATAATTATACTTTCCAAGGAACTATGGAAAACTCAAAGGTGTGAATGTTTGATTTAATGGAGATTTTTATAAAAGGTTGATGAATGTAAATTATGTTATTTTAATAGAAAATGGATACATGTTGCATGAATGTTGGAAATGGGATTTTCTAAGAAGATACTATGAATGCTATGAAAAGGTGGTGGAGGGGACCACGAATAGTTGCATTAACCTACATCAAACCAATCTTTGCTCAATTTAATTTCTCGGGATCAGAACAACCCTCTAACCCAAGAATTAATTATAGTGAGGTTGGTAGGTGGGAAGACCTCCTCAAGAGTTAATGAGGGGATGGGGTAGACCTCCCATCTATAAGGCTTCCAGAACTGGCCACAGACTGGGAATTCGAACCACACACAATCTTGTTGAGGAAGGAAAGAAAGGAAGCGTGGTGGGAAGAGGAAGACCTATGAAGAGTGCAGAGATGAGAGCCTAAGATCTTGGGTCTGAGGAAGGACTGAGAAAAAACTTGGAGTGATTTATGATCCCAGAAAATAGATACTGAGCTGGGAGAAGGAGAGTAATCTTCATCCCTATCTATTTCTGTATTGGGAGAAGGAGAGTAAACTTCATCCCTAACTTTCGTTGAGATGGAAGAAAGAGATTGAATATCAAAGCATCATGGTCTAAGCTCGGGGGTGGCTAGTGGTAAATCCATTAGGAGTGACTGGGCCTAAGGTTGGGTGAAAATGAGCACCCCTTTAAACATTCACATCACACCTTATGGTTCTAATAAGTGTTTTCATGCCTTGTACTTTGAATTGGAAATAACAGATGCATGTGTGTATTTATGTGTCTATAAATGGTTTCTGTATTAAAATGATTAATTTATGAGTATGTGTTTGTTCCCTTGAGAGCTTATTCTTCTGCTTGATTTTCCATATGCTCCAATTTAATTCCTTGAAGGTGTTTCCCTAGGGAATTAGAGGACAGTTCTAGAGTTGGAGCAAACATCTTGGCATTGCTACCATTTCGGTAACCTAACGATTTTATCTTGCCATGTTTCAGAGCTTAAATTTCTACGAGTTAGGGAGGTGTTCCATTCAGATCAGTAGTCTAAGATACTTTGAACTCACACCTAAGTCATTAACCAAAAAAACGACTAAGATTAGGGTTAATAGCACAAGAGTCATTTGAAGGTCCACATGAATTGCGTCTAGGAACCCTGTGCTAAAGGAGCTAGCTCATGAAGGTTTCGGAACCTCAGGAGCTCAAAGCTCTGAGATGTCAAATTTCATGATAGTCAAGTTACTCGAACTACCGAAGTAACAAGAATCATAGATGAATTAAGAATATAACAGTGGAGATGGATGCGATCCATTTAATGGGAGGAGAAGCCATCACGGTCATCAGATCGACTCAAATACCCACTGGAGTTAAAGAATCAAACATCAACCTCTCGATTAAATCGATGGTTGGGAATCATTGCAGAGCGCGAAGGTGAAATTAGCAGACATGCTAGTTCATGACCTAAAATAAACCAACGTCTTTGATCTCATTGGGAATGGAAGTTCAACAACTAGGATTAGACTAGAGTCGGGTGAGAACTTATGTTGGTTACTATTCCTCTATCATGTCTAAGTTTATTGACCTATGGTTCATGTCTGTTGGGTTTCCAACAAAGCCTATAAAACTATTGGCCCTCTTGGTAAAACAAAAGGCAACGCAAAACACAGATTGCACTGCGCAGTCTCACTCAAGATAGCTTTAATGGGTGGCTATAAGACTCGGGATTTTACATCCTAGTATTGAATTGTGAGATAAGCGAGTTGTATATTGAACCATTATTGCAATCATAACTGCAATACACTGTCATTTATGAATACGCAAGAAATATAAAAACTCATTTATGAAGCATAACAAATAACTACTAAAAACATGATAAACATATGCAAGCATTCATCACAAAACACATATGTTACTATGGTTCACCCCCTCGTTGGGCTACATCCACAAATATTTGGCTCTCAGCTCTTTTATTATATTATTTTTGCATCTACAACGTCGCGCGCTTACAACTCTTCTTAGTCGGGTAAGATCTATATGACGTGGACTATATCACATTAGGCTCTCTAGCCTACGAACTAACCCTCGAGATCTACCCTCCTTCATTTTCCCTCTATCTCAACAGCTTATAAAAAATAAGTCTTACAGCAAAAACCCTTACATATCGCATCAACTCATGCGTAACTACCATAGCAAAAACAATATGAACCCTCTATAATACCTCGGTATCTATACTTATATTTTTCTAGATCTTTAGCCATTACAATACCTTACCAAAACCCTAACCCTATCGTCGTTAGGTCTTCCTCCCATGTGTGTGTGTTTTTCTTCCTTCCAATTGTTTCTTTCCTTGCATGCGTCTGTGTTGTGTTTCCTTCGATTTGTCGCTTCCCTTGTGCATGCTTTATTTCCAAAAAACGTCATGTTTTTCCACTTTTTCCTTCCTCCAATAGGCCCCCAACACTGACATGTGGCTCTTCCCGAGCCACCTATCCTTTTTATGCTTCCTCAATCTCCTTGGTGATTGTCTGGACCTTTTCCTTGATCTTTGTTTCCTGTGTCTATGCCTACACAGTCTTCTCCTTGATTGTGTCCACTATCTGGACTTCAATTTCATCACTAATCAATTCCATGCACTCTACCTGGGTCTCTGTTATATGTCCCTTGGATTCCTCTGCTTTTTCCAAGACTTCTGCTACCCATTCTTGCAATGGTTCCATTTGATCCTGCCGCTCTTGTTTCTTGGTTTGTGCAGTAGTTAGCTCTTCCTGAAATCTCTTCATGTCCTGCACCCCTTTGATGCATTCTGTAATTGGCATTATATTTTGCCTTCGCTTGAGTTCTTGGATCGTTGTGTTGATCCTCTCTTCTTCCTTGTCCCACTTTTGGACCTTTTGATCCTCCTCTAAATTAGTCCACAACTGCATTGCTTTATCGAACAAGTTAGTTTTTGTGCTAACATGTTGCTATATCTCCTGCAACTGCACTTTTGCTTCCTGCTTCCTTTGCTCCTTCACTATTGGTGGTGTTCTTGGTGTAAGTTTCTCCCGAATATTCTCGATCTCCTTCTGATATTGATCGATTGCCTACACAATCTGATCAATCTTTTTTGTTTCTATAATTTCATCTCTCTGCACGGCCTATGTAATCTTCTCATAAGTTCCTGCCACTTTCAGTTCCAATCCTTTTATGTGCTCCCTTTCCTCCTGGGTCTCAGATTTATCCTACTCATAGACTATTTCCAGCGCCCCTACTTCTCTATTGCCTTCTGTAATTTGACTAAGTCTTTGTGTGTGCAAGACTGTACCTCATGGTTTATGCTAACCTACAACTTGTGTAATTCCCTAGTTGGCATCCGCGTCAACACCAATTGGATTTGGCTTAAGTCCTTCAGGGTTTTCTACCCCACAATCTCATCCATGCGCAACATACTAGGTGTGATGTGGAATGTTGCGTTCGGTTGTAGTAATGGATGGACTGGATATCATTCTTCTACTTCCACTCTTTCCTCCATCTGTGGTGTTGATGGTTATGTTCTCGTGCTTCTTTTTGTCTTCTCTTCCCTGATTTTCTTGAGTAATTTCTACATGTTTTCGAGTTCCTCTTCAATCATATCCCTGTGATGCACAGCATGGTCAAAATCCTCGAATAAAAAATCCTGGAACATTTGGGCTATCATCTCTCCATCGTCATCCATGATCATATACTCTGGCAGTGTTCTTTGTTCCTTTGACTTATTGTGTGTGCCTCCTGTTTGGGTGGCTAGCCTCTTGTTTCCCCCTAGTTCCTGTGGGGTTGGGACTTGCTGCGATCTCTTGCGTGGGCTCGTCGCATTGTTGTTTCTCCTTGGTCAGTTGTGTCTTATTATTGTTTCCATTCTAGGTCCCTGTCTTCATTGGCCCTTCGTTTATTGATGTTGTTTTTCCCTGGCCTGTTCTTTGTCTCTTGGGAACTTGAATTTCCTTTGGCTGGGTTTCTCCTTTCCTTGCCTCTTCTTCTTTTGTTCTTTCTAGAAATTATTGGGTAAGGACTAGAATCCTCTATTCATTGTCCCATTTGATGATGACCATGTTGATGTCGCCCTCTATGATATAGTAGTGCATATGTAGCCACTGTTCATCAGGATCCTTCCTCGCTTGTATCCACATTGTATGTCATGTGGCCTGGAAATTGGCGATGTCTTTATATCGCGTGATGGCCTCAAGTGTTATTCTCCACCTCTTGGAGATGGCTTCTTGTAGGTCGTGTAGGTATCCTTCAAAGATGGACCCGTTCATCCTTTTGTGACTAGAATTTGAAGTAGCCTTTAATAGTAAGTATCTCTTTGCCTGGTTTGGTTTGGGTCTGGTACAAAAAGTGACATACCTTGGTTCCCTCCAGCCCATAAAGGTTATTAACATGATCAAGCATGAATAGTGAAACTCTGTTCCTAGATCTTGCACATCCTTCTAGTCATCCAGGAATAGGTTCAAGAGATATGGTACCCAACTCACTATGGTTCCTTCTACGCATTGAGATGCAACTGCAACAACCTCGGCTGGAAATTCCTCCCTGTGGAATTTTCTGAGCAACTTCTAGGCTAAGATTTTCACACCCAGTTGTGTTGCAACATCGTTGATCCTCTTGATAATGATCCCTCTTATCCCCATGTCAATGTCATACTTCTTCTTCATCTCCTCTGTTAGCACCTTCTCCCTAGCTTTGTCATCCATAAATTGCATGGGATCCATGCCTCGAGATGGAAATCCTATTATGTTTGTAATAAGCTCTACGTATATCGACACGAGCTTGTCCAACTAGATGTCCCTACCATGCGTGACTACTAGCAACAATTTGATGCATGCAGTTGCGTGTTGACCCCTACTAAAATGTGGTAGGTCTACCAGACCTAAAATTCCTTTCTTCTCCAACCCTGTTGCCCATTGGAGTGGTTGATAAATCGATTCCCCAAACATATTTGTGCCCATAGTCTCCATGTACACTCTCTTTGCAAGTTCCAGAAACTTGTCTTTGTCTGTGACATCGTGGTCCAAGTATTTGAGCCTCCCTATATGACCTAGCAGGTCTGGTCCTACCTGTACCCCAACTGGTATGCATGGTAGAATGATTTCTACTACATTTTTCTTGCAAGGTGACCTGGATATCTATATCTTATCTTTCTTCGATGGTGGTGGCTGGCTTGAAGTTCCAGTAGCTTCTAGTTTCTCCTCAGTATGCCCTTCTGCCTAACCCATGACATCTTTGGTTGTTCCTTATTGTGGGTGGTCTGATATGTTCATTTGCAACTCCTCTAGCTCAATTGTTGATTCCCTAATCGACGTCGTTCCATTAACTCTCAGAACTGCTTCTGTGTTCTCTGGTTGCGCCTTCTTCAGGGTTTTTGTGTCCTGGTTCGGCTGCTCCTGTACCTCTACTGGTATATCTATACTCGTGCCCTCTGGTGCTGGTTGTGGGATTTATTCCAGTATAGGTGTTGGGATCACTGTTGCTATGTCTAGAGATGGGATTTCATCAACATTGACGATCTACAACAACATTTGTTCACTTTCTTCTGCATGTCCTCATGACCTAGTTTTGACTCTAGTTGGTTTGGCACTCTGGCTTGCTTTTGATTTCTTGAGAGGTTCCATGGTGTGGAATATAGAACATTTTATAATGGTCTCTTTGACCTTTGTGAATTCTTTTTGTGGTTTTTGACCTCTATCTCTCTCTATCTTCTCTTTTTTCGTGAATAAAGTTTTCTCCTGTGGCCATGTGTTGTATGGGTTTCCCATGAAGCTTGTCGATGACGCTTCCTTCATTATGGGTTTAATGCACCTTAACTGTAGGTTCAATGAATCTCTGATGGTTCCATACTTTTCATTAATCTTCCTTTCTATCTCCAGTTGATGTGTTTTAATGTGGTTTCCCATCGGTCCTTGTCGTCCTTTACTTTCGCCTAGTGTTGTCATGTCATCCAGATTTTGTCGACTTTCCTTTTCCTGCTTGTTTCCCTTTTGTATGTGAACGTTGTCCTTATCCTTACCGTGTTTGTGTTCCTATGTGTGCATGCCATTTCTATATCCAGTGCATTGTTCCCTCTTTGGTTCTTTTTCAATATACTATTCTTTTAATTTTTATTTTTATTTTACTATGCGGTAGGTGGTCGACTATCCTTGTATAGCTTCAGTCAGCTCCCATTAATCATCTCTCCAATTTTTGCACCGGATAAGTATTTCAACTATACAACTCCTTCATTTGTGACATATTTTGTTGTGTACGGTCCTAGCCAATTCATTCTTAGCTTTCCTGGGTGCTGAAACGATTTGTTGTGAGACATCAGTACTAGATCTCATTCCTTGAAAGTTTTCTTCTTTATGTGCCTATCATTCCAATATTTGTCCCTTGCTTTCTAAACTTGCTGGTGGAATCCTTCTAAGATTTGGTCTTCCTCCATGGTCATTAACTGATTTAGTCACTCCTGTACTGCGCCTCATTCTTTCATTTGTGTAATTGTTTCTACATGCAAGCTCGGTACTAGAAATTCTAATGGAACCACTGCTTCTTGGCCATAAACCAGTTTAAATGGCATGTGCCCCGTCCAATTTTTGCATGTATTCCTGTAGGCCCATAATATTGTTGGGACTTTGAGGTCCCAGTCATCTCTGTTGACGTTACAAATATTTTTCAGCGCGTTCTCCAGGATGTTGTTGAATGCTTCCACTGTGTCATTTTCTTGTGGGTGATATGGTGTGCTCTTCTGATGATGGACTTAATGTTGGCAAATACTTAACAGGTAGTGTATGTTTGTCATTGATGGAAAGTACAATAGTGAAGATGGAAGAATCAGATTGTGCATCGATGGACAAACAGGAACAACGTAGGCTCAAGAGGAATTAGTGTAGAGTTGAAATTCTTCCAAGTAAGAAGGATGTGTAAGCTTGGAGGAGAAGCGTTGTTGATCGTTGGATCCCATCCAAAATTCCCGACAGCATGAGGGTTGTCAGATCTGAATAAAAACAAGAAGAGCGCGTGTTGAAGAGGAGGATAGATCTCAGCCGTCAGATCCGAGCGCAGGGTCCGACCACCATTGGATCGAGGAGAACTTGCACGGTCTTTAAAAGTGCAAGAAGAAGGGAGCGTAATCACGATATGCGAAATCATGACTTAATCTGAGCCATCAGATCGAGGTTATGTGGACCGTTGATCTGACTCCCTGTCGGGGTTTCGAGGATCGCGAGTTGAAGTTGTCAAAGAACATTGACATCAAGAACCCCGATTTCGCGATATGTGATATCGCGATTCAATCGCAGCCATTGAACCGAGAATGAGATCTGGGCCGTTGATTTTCTTCATGGAGTATCGGGGATCGGAACTTTAAAGTGACAAAAACACTTGACATCAGGAATGTCGATTTCGTGATATGCGATATGGCGATTCGATCACAACCGTTAAATCAAGTTCATATCTGGACCGTTGGTTCAACTCTGTGTTGGATTTTCGTGAATCGCAATATGGAGAGACAAAAGAAACATAGCAGAATTTGCATTATGCGATATTGCGATCCAATCGTAGCTGTTGAAACAAGTTCAGATCTGGACCATTGGTTCAACTCCGTGTCGGAGTTTCGTGAATCGCAATATGGAGAGAAAAAAACAAAGTAACTTGAATTACGAATTTGCGATATGCGAAATCGCGAAAGCGCCTTATTCATAAGGCTGTGGTCACATCCCTTGGTCATGGGAAGAGAAGGAGTCAGTCCAGATAAGCTCCATGTCGGAGTTTCGGGGGTCGCGAATTCAAAAGGCAAAGAACACAATGCAACAAGAATGTCGATATCGCGATAGGGGAAATCGTAATGTAACCTGAACCATCAGATTAAGTGTTGATCGAAGGGCTACTTATACGCGACACAGTGAAACTACCAGAAACCATTGATGGTGTCCGCTAGAGAAAACGAAGAGTCTCAACTGCCAGAGAGGCTGAGGAATCTCAACATAACATCCAGTGATGCTGAACGCATGGGAAAATGGCCAGAGAAGCTGAAGAGTCACGACGATAATCAGACAGAGCACTCGAGAGGTGGAGGATAACGGTGCAGAGTCAACATGCAGATGCATTGAGAACACTGCATGCACAAGGTGCACAGAAGCTATAAATACATGGTACAGAGAAGAGATGGGGTTGTTGTTGATGTTGGAGGTTGTTGTGATTGTTGTTTAAGGTGATTCAGGTGTGAAGAAGGAGCAGAGTACAGCAGCTGAATAGCAGAGAAGAGGAATTGTGCAGAGATTGGAGATAGCGCAAAGAGCATAAAAAGCAGAAGACCAGTCAGCGCAAGTGATGTGAGAAGAAAGGCAATGAGGCAGACAGAGCAACGAAATGCAGCAGAATAGTGATAAGACTAGTAAGCCATCATTGAACACCATATCACTTTAATAAATTTCAATACCAAAGATTTATATTTCAGGGTGGTTGGGAGGTGCTCAGGAGGTCTGTTGTCCTCAGAGGTTCAAGTGGGTGCTTGAACAAAGGGAGTTGTAGCTTCCATCTGGTTGTAGCCAGAGAAACCAGGGTGGCAGGGTGGTGCAAGGGAGAACTCTTGTTCTCTGTTATACAGGTTGGTGCCTGTATGATTGGAAGTTGGTGCTTCCA